>JAYJMA010130829.1:2500-48339 GCA_036873895.1 Parotocinclus cabessadecuia | reverse complement strand
AGCATGTCAGCTATGAGAACCAACAGTTCACTTAGAGTCTAACCTATCCCAGATCTTAACGAGCTGTCGTAATAATTTTCTAACTTTAGTGAGCAGTGTATATTGTGCTCAGGTAGAATGTAAAAGTGCATGCTGCTAATTGTTCTTAAAGTAAAAATGTATTTCTTTTTTAAAAAGCCTTTGTAACTTAGTGTTTAAAAGAGGATCTACTATGGCAATATTCAGTAATGCAGTCATGATATTTAACTTAAACAATAATTATCATCAACTCTTTAAAACACTGTTACTGTAAGTCGAAAAACGGCAGCTTCACTAGAGCGGTTCTTTAAAACACTCCACTCCTAAATTTAAAACTAGGCTACTAGGAATTCATAAGTTTTATACTTTCAAAGTGTTGCCAACGACTGTGCACACGGCCCACGGCCCTGTGTGAACAGAAAAGCATACCTGATTGGAGTTGATTGATTTGTCACATTTACATGTACACCTGTACATACATACATGGGGGAAGGGCAGGAAGACGTTAGGAAAACTAGAATATGGTAAACAACTAGCGGCCATCCTGTATTATAGCAGCTACCTAAAGCGCTCAAACAGAACCGTCACGATGCGACTGTGGGGAGAAATAGAAATGGAAAGCGAGTTCATAGGTTAGGAGAGGGGGAGCCAAAGAGTCGCTCGTCCGAAAGCACCAGTCCGTGTCCATAGCACAGCAGGGGAAACTTCTGGACAGTCCATGCCCCATCAGTCTTAGAAAAATGGAACTCGACCTGAAGGCCAAACCACAGATAAGATGGGTGCCGAAAACCAGATAAGATGCTTGTTTTGACTCGAGTGCTCAAAATTTTCACACAGAACACTCATGAATAGTGGTTCTCAATTCCCAATTTTTCCAGTTTTGAGTTCAGAACCGATTGCTTCTCTGAGATTTAATCCATTCCGTGAGTAAAAGTCACAGTCTGAGTGCCTACAGCTCTTCCATCTTCATACTTAACACTTCTAAGTCTGAAATGTTAAGTGATACAATTATCTCTATAATCTCTCATAAATATTTCATATAAATCCCAGTAAGAGCCAAAAACCAACCACCTACATAGGGGAGAACACCATGATTGCATCTTTTGCCTGACTAGAATTGCTTAAATAAACAAATATAGAGAAATAGATTCAGTTATGATTTATAAAAACAAAAGTAATAAGCCCATTTTGAGTAGATATATTTTACTTTCTCTTTATATTTTGTATGAAGTATTACCCAACATCTAGGATAAAGTAATTATGGGACTGTGGTGGCCTAGTGATTAGGGTACTGGACTTTTTGGTGGAGCTCAGAAGGTCTAAAAGTTCAAATTCCACCTCTGCCACAGTTGGGTCCCTGATCACGGCCCTTAATCCACAATTGTTTGGATTGTAAGAATATATTAATTGTAAAATGTTATTGCCATATTCAGCTAGGGCATTTCTGTGGAAAATGTAACATACCCTACATACCCTACATCCTGTAGTCTCATGACTACAGGATTTCAGAACAAGTGACTACGGATTTCAGAAATCAATGGGTAAATGACATATCTGAATACCTCAGCAAGTCATGGGTGAGGGAGCCTGTTTTTAGACCATATCTGCTATCATAAAAGATGCCATATCTGATCAAGGGCAAATTTTTCCAATGGGAACGTGGTCATGTGGCATATCAGAGAAGACCAGAATTGTCTCAGAAATCAATTGCCGTCAGATTAAGGCAAAATTCTTTTGTGGTTTAAATGTTATAAACACAAAGTTTAAAACTTTTGTTGTTCATCACAGGTAACTGAACATGGAAGTGACGATTCTGAATTCCAGAGAACGCAGCTGCCATATCATAGCAACAACTTTCAACAATAGACTGTTATATCCATAATGGCCAAATTCAGAGACTGTGAACAAGCCATGTAGTGATCGTGTGTTTTGGCAACCTTTGGGGAAAAGTCCAAGATGCATCATGTGATGGACCTGCGACTTTTGACTCATATTAACATATTAACAGCAATTATTTGATAATGATTCATTTTCTGATGATACAAAACCATCAGGACTAAAGATGATAATGCATGATTAGCTTTTCAGGCTATGCAGTGTCTCCACATGCTTGTGATTCTGATTGTTTTGGGGAGTTGAATGGCTTAATCTTATCATAGAGAAATGGAACTGAAGTATGAATCAAACCATTGACCTAAAAGGTTTGCAAAATATCTGAAACTGCAGCTGCATTAAACAACAACAGGTGGTTCAATAAGCTTAAAATAAAATCAATTTTCATTCATTTACATAAACATAGTCAAGACTACTTATTTACCCTTTATGCGTCTTACTAGCACAAAAACATAGGTCACATTGATATTTTTGTTTTGCACTTAATCACTTAATCACCAAACTGCTAAGATTTTGATTCAATGACCTAAACATTTACCCATGAAATGTGTAATAACTTTGTGTTTAAACTACATTTTATGGTGATTTTCTCGCTTTTCTAAACGACTCGCCCACAGATTTCCTTCCTTAGTACACCAACGTTCAAGAACATACACTCTCCAGTGACTTTATTAGTTATCTAACCAGCCAATCACATGGTAGAGACTATATATTACTATATAGTGAAGAACTAAACATCAGAATGGGGAAAAAAAGCAATTTAAGTGATTTTGAACGTGGCGTGGTTGTTCGCGCCAGATGGGCTGGTTTAAGTTTTTCAGAAACTGTTGATCTACTGACATTTTCGCACACAGTGCCATCACTAGGATTTACAGGGAAAAAAAAACTTGGGTTTGAAAAAGAGAAAATATCCAGTGAGCGGCAGATTTCTGGTTGAAAATGCATTACTCATGTCAGAGCTGAGAGGAAACGCCAGAGTGGTTTGAGCTGATCATACCAGACCACACTGGGTGTCACTCCTGCCAGCTAAGAAAAGGAAATTGAGGCTACAGTTCATATGGGTTCACCAAAACAGAACAACAAAAAATAGGAAAAATTTTGCCTGGTCTAATAAGTCTTTGGATGGTTGGCATTAGCAACATGAAAGCACGGACACATCCTGCCTTGTATCTGCAGTTCAGGTTGACAATGGTGTAATGGTGTTGGGGATTTTTTTGCTTGGAACACGTTGGACCACTTAATACCAGCAAAGCATCGTTTAAACACGATGTCCTACCTGAGTATTGTTGCTGACCATGTCCTTCCCTTTTGACCACATTGATCCATCTTCTTTCTTATGGCTACTTCCGGCAGCATGACATAATCTCAATTACCTTTGTGACTACTAACAATTTTAACAATTAACAATTTAACAAGTTAATAATTAAAAGTTTCCATAATTGTTTACAGTCCATTTGTTTGGTCTTTATAGTCTAAGAAAAGGAAAATTATATTACACCAATTAAACAAATGAAGCCAAGTTATTCCTAAATATGCTTGCAATAATTACTCATTATTATATTATGTAATGTTATCACAGTTACAAACCCACTGACACATTCAGGATGGCATATTAGGCATATTCATTACATGCCACAGAAATACGTTTGAACAAAGAAAGGAAATAGAAAACATTCCATAGGGCTTGGTGGTTATTGCTCTGGAGTATATTTATAATTTGCTTGAATAAAAAGTTCTACTTACCTTTAGTGCATTTATTTCACAGCATTATCCAGAGCAACTTACAAATAAGTGGAGGTTAAGACTCTTGCTCAATCTTTCAGTTAGCGGTCCACCGCTTTAAACGCTGAGTCAATAGTCCTGGCTGCCACCTTTGGATGACTGAGCAAGGCTCTTGTCTTTCAACTGCTCAGTTCTCTGCTTACATCTCTGCTTATTGACATGGTAAGGGAGGAGTACGATTTAATAGGGTATTCAAATCTATTGCTGAAATCTGTTGTTCTTTTGAGACAGGCGTTTACAGAACACAAAAAGTAAAAGCAAAGTCAACAAAGCTTGTTTAAAACAGACAGTACAACAACATTTGTTGTCCTTGCCATCAGTGAACCCTGGGCACCAAACGCTCTGTTCCAGGCTGGTGGTTTGTCCTTCCGCAGAATGCTGTCAGAAGGTACTTGCCGCTGCTGACTGGGTGCACCCACAAGCCTTGCCATTTCTCAGATCCTCTGACCCAGTCATCTGGCTGTAACGACTTGGTCCATGCCAAGGTCACTCAGGTCTTCACACCCACATCTAACATGTTGAGTAAGAACTACCTGTTTGCTTAGAACATGCATAAATATAACATGACAATCAGCATTATTTGTTATTGGATCTGTGTGAGATCATAAAGTTCATTAGACATATAGTAGACTATCTTATGGCCAAATTGGTTCAGAAATCTCAACAAATTTTGAGGTGATGAAAATTATTTAAATTTTGAAATTGGCTCTTATTTTTATGATACAGGGATGCACAGATCTAGGCAAAGATTTAGATGTAATCATCAGTATTACGTCATCTCTGAATGACCAATAAAAGCTAGATGATGCAGTCCTAATTAAAATTGCATCAAGCAACTCTATATAAGTCTTACATGCTCCCTCTATCAGTTACCCAGCCAGCATTTTTACTGACTTATACCATTGTTCAGCTGTTCAGCATGCCTCAGTTCTGCATTAATAAATCAGTTATTTCTGATATTTGAATGAATCTCTTCATATTGGGGAAGACATTAATTTTTGTGAGCAGTATATGAAGAGTTGGTGGAAAATCTCATTCAGGCAGATAAAGAACTTGGCTTTAACATGTCCTTAAAAAATATTTCACTCTCATCTAGACTTCTTTGCACCAAACTGCAGAGGACTTCACCAGGAATTTGCTACTATGGAATACTATAAAGTACATAAAGCCCTTCCCAAGATACCAGTTCCTGAGGACATATTTCTTACAGTCCAGTGACTTATATTAATTCATTTTCGTTCTTAGGCATGTAAATTGATTAATTAAAGTACATTTAAATATATTTGAGTTTCCTCTGAATCATTTTTGGTTGCACAATACATGTGCATTATTATATTTTCAGAAGAAATAATTATATGCTTTAATTAATTATTAATTGATAATAGTAACAGTCAAATACAAACTTTGATCAAAATTATTAAGAAATAATAAATTACGTTTGAAATTTTGTAGACCAGTAAAATCAGATGGAAAAACTCCAAGACTTTTTTCCACAGTTTCTCCAAGTTTCATCTAATATCTTTCCTTTTTGGCTGAATTTGCACATCAGGGAACAGAAAGCTCATTGTTCATCATTGCTGGATGGTGTACCACCCGAGGGTGAGGGTCCCACATTTGGTCTTGCATGTAAAACACCAAGCTTTTAAAATGGAGCAACACTGAACTCTAGTGTCCAAAAGAATCAGCCTTGTATTGCAATCTGTAGCATAAACTATGGAATTACCATAACTAAGAGGCACCCATCACAGAAAAACTAAACCTCAATGTGAAACAAAATAATGTTGGTTTAATAGCTGAAAATACAGGTGTCAGGACATTTTACATCATTTTTATCCACTGTAACTCATTTACAATGTTGTCCAAGTCAACAGGATCAAAGGACAAATATGGAATAACTCAGAGTTGGAGAATAAAGTAAGGAATCTCCATATGCATTTCTAGAACAAACACTTGCTCAAAGTCTAAAACTGCAGTTTGGTCTGCAGTTAAAAGGGAGTTACAGGCTTTAACAAGCTGTTAGACTTGGTTCATTCAAAGAAAACCTGGCCCCAACAGGAGAGTCAAATGAAATAATAGAAAATACTATAACAATAATTCAAGAATGAAATTGCAGAGTGTGTGGCAAAAGATTCTGATTGTTCTTAGTTTCAGTCCATCATTTGGTGCAAGTACAAACAGAAACATACTGTGACAAATCTACTATGAGGTGATGCCCAGTGGCAAATCTTAATGGAAGCAGCTGAAAGGGAATCATCATATTGTATCTTACCACAGAGCAAGGAGAGATAAAACTTCACAAAATGCATATCAACACTTTTTTTTGCTGTTTCAGCCATTAAGTCCTGCAAACGTGATCAGTCCCATTAAGAAGTTCATTTAACTTTTCAAAATGTTAGATTCTGCTGACCAGACCTGAATAATGTGTTTGCTAAGAATAAGTAAGGTTATATTTAAAAATGTTAATACCCCTGCTCACTTGGGGTTTGTTCCTAACAAAATATAGTTTTAACTTCTCAATCTGACCAGGGTTCCCCAACCATAAATTCTAAAAACGCTGCGTAGTGCAACCACCATATTATAACTGCAGACAAAATAAAAAATAATTCTAATAAGAAGCAAAGTATAATACATTCATTGAGTTTAAAATCTAAAGGGAAACAGGATTTCCTCTAGTACATGTTGTGCATCCAACAAATGATGGCTTGAAAGACTGGTCCCAAGTCAGCATTGTGGTGCAGTGACAAGGTCTTCAGTCTTAAAGTCTGCCATGGATCTTCAGCTTCGCGTTACGATGTCAAAACAGACTGTTTGTTTGATGAGACATAAGACTTGTGGTCTCAGACAAATTGCATATGTATTAAACGTATTTTAACAATTGTGTGTGTGTAACAACAGATCAAATTCATGCATTTTTAAAAACCTAAAATGTCCCGTTTTCAAATTGCCGATGTTTTATGTGGTTGCACCACCTGATATTCGAGGTCTGGACATGAAACCTTTATTTTCTTGCCTGTATGGTCTGACAAACAATCATTTAGATCATTTTAAAACGCCTTTGAATCCATAATGCCATAGACTGAAGGGTTTAAAAAAATCTGAAAAGAGGGCAAAGCCTTTTCCTTCGTGCTCTTTTTTTTTGGCTTTTGAACAGCAATGATAAAGCATAGAGGCAATTCATTAGTGTTGGGCTAACATGAGGGATTTGGATATTACAGATGTAGGTTATCTGTTAAAAATATGCATAATTACTACATTACTATGGGTAATAATAATATGTATACCCATACAGCAGTGTGTGTGTGTGTGTGTGAGAGAGAGAGAAAGCACCTTATGACATACTGAGGTAATAACAAGCCTTTCCTGAGGGATGGCCACCACACACTAATTACACACTTCCATTGCTACCTTATTGTAGCAGGCAGTTACCATAGCGTGCTAATACATCTTCTGGGCCCCGTGTCAAACCAGATTTCCCTTCTCCAATTTGCACAGTGTAAGAAAGTGAAGGGAGAGGGGGAAAAGCTGCAAGGTCATTACCGCACAAGGCCCAATTACACTAAATAATCTGTGCTGTAAAAATGAGCTGCAGAGTATTGGTTCGCCGACACATGATATGGTCGGATCAGAAAGAGTGTGTGTATGTGTGTGAGAGAAAGAGAGAGAGAGAGAGAGAGAGAGAGAGAGAGAGAGAGAGAGAGAGAGAGAGAGAGATAGATAGACACACATAAGGGATGTGTTGCGTCCCAGTCGTACGGTCAGAAGAAACCCAGATGGTGAAGAACTGTTTGTGGAGCTGCTGACATGCAAGTAACCAGAGAAGAAGCTCAAAAAGATGTCAAAAACATACAAGTATATTTCAGTTATTATATAAAATACATTATAAGTGATATGAAGTTTATTACCATAACAGGTCTTTTACACCGTGTTTTTTACCAGTGTTTTACTCCAGTGTTCCTTAGATTTAATTTCACAATATTCCAACCAGAATAATCTCATCTATTTTATTCAGTCTTTGAGTTTAGGATTGAGGAATGTGAACTAGAATGTAAAACATTAAGAAAATGTTGGACTGAGAATGTGCCTGTGATGACTGGGAAATACAGGGTCAGAGATATTGGAAAAGTCAGCAGCTGCCACTGAGACTGTGACACACTCACCCATCGCTCACCATATGCAGCCCATTAGAATCAGCTGGCCACCAAATACATGCCAGACCCACCAAACATCTGCTTAGTTCCCATTAATTACACCAGTCAGAAAATCTTTAGAGCCTCAATGTTTATGGGTCCTCGAAGGGTCGACAGGTTCAGGACGCCGCTAAAGGTGATTTGAAACAATCTTTCCCAATCTTTGTGATATTGAACATATTTTAGCCTTTTTACCCTTGGCTGCTACCCTCCAATAAGAACATTCCTGATCCATGCCAGTAATCAATTAGCCTACGTGCATGTCCTGGAGTAAACCCACACAGACACGGGGAGGACATGCTGACTCCACACAGAAAGGACACAGGCCGCTCCTCTCTGGGATTGAACCTGTAACCTTCTTGCTGTGAGGCAGCAGTGCTACCCACCAAGCCACCGTGCTGCCAAGCAACTACGGTAGTCCTGCAGTTGAGGCACTGGACTATAAACCAAAAGGGCCTGGGTTCAAGTCCTGCCTCTACCAAGCTGCCACTGCTGGATCCTTATGTCTCTTCTAAATTACATAAATGTAAACACTAAATGGAATATCTAATCTAATGGTGGCTATTACAGCTATTTTCGCCCCCTACTGGGAACACAGTGTAATTTGGAATCATTGTATATTTTATTTTGGAATCTTACCCAGGTGCAAAAGGGCCCAAAAACCTAGACTGGTGAAACTACAATCTGAAAGTAAACCACTGTAAACCTTTCAGCTGCTTGTTGCTCTCTATGGGAACACAGGGTAATTTGAAACCATTTGTGGATAATACCTTCTGTTCCAGACCTCAAGAGCAATGTTGGTCTACAGCAAAAAGCCAGTGAACCAACACAATGTGTGACTTTTCAGCTACTTGTGTAGAATATCAGCACGATAGCAAGTCTATACAGCACAGCGCTAACTAATTTGATATTAGAGTGGGGAATTAGGGATAAAAAATGGAAAGGGTTAACAAGAGCACCACTGTGCTCTATTTTCACCAGAGTCTTCTCCGTACAGGACAGGAGAAATGATGAGGGGCACGTTAACGTGTCACCAGGCCACGCCCTTCCGAGTCGCCCTCCTTCAAGTGCACATAATAAATACTCTCAATCATCAGCAGCCTCGGGCAGCGTCACCACGCACTCACAGAGGAAATTAATTATAGATGCACTTTCAATTACTTTCACTGCTTCCCCCTCGCTGCTCAGGGGGGATCCACACCAAAATGTGAGCGATGGAACCAGATTTCGAGGCTCCCGTTTAGCCAGCATGTACACGTGTTCCTATCGCGTTCTTATACCTGTGGATCCTGTGTGCATGGGGTCTAATGGAAACAAACACGCACCTCAGTGTCATAGTTTAATTTTTAGATTAGAACTGTATATGAAATTGGACTGTGGTAGCCTAGCGGTTAAGGTACTGGACTCTGGCCCAGAAGGTCCAGGGTCCAAATCCCACCTCTTGCACATCCTGCTGATATTGTGAAGCAGTATAGCTCATAGTCATAACTTTGTTCAGCCAAAGAATGTGCCCTATTGGTTCCTAGCATCAGTCACAGCAAGCTTGGTGGACACTGTGCTCAGACTATTTCCTGAGCATGAGCTCCAGATTAAGTTAAATGAATTCAATAGGTTTGAGAAAGGTACAATTTATTATTATGTACATAAACATAATTTCAGAAAAAGTGAATTGTACTGTGTGAAGTATTGTATAGTGTGAAGTGTACTAGAAATGTTTGAAAACGTTTCAGTACAATAACAGTGGGTTAAAGTCTCAAATCAACACCACAAACAAACAAAAAAAGGTTGGATAAAACCAGCTGTTCCCAAAATAAGGGGCACTATCTTTCAGTCCCACGTTTAATAAATGCACTGCTAAAGTAATTTGTCACTTTATTTTGTTTTGTTCAATAAGAAGTTGAGTTTTGTATGAATTCGTCCATTCATTCATTTTCTTATCATCTTATCCTAGTCAGCATCGTGGGAATGCCAGTGCCTAGCCAGCAGCACAGGGCACAAGGCAGGGACAACCCTAGGCAAAGGGCGTCGATCCATTGTAGGGCACATACACTCACACACTCATACATACATACACCAAATTAACCCTGAGTTCAAGGGTTCACAATGATAGTTCTTCAAAATGGGGGCACTGCTGAAAATGGTTGGGAACCCCAACTAAAATGGGGTTAAATGGTTTTCATACCATGACGTCATCATTGGATTCCATCCCTCTCAGGATTCTATTTATACGGGCACATCTTCAGTCTCTAATCTGACCTCAAGCATTTCAGAATCATCTGCATTCTGGTTTTGAGTGTCCCCTCCTACGAACTGGTCACCAGTTCGAGAGCCTCCGTTCTCGCATAGCTCCGTACCTCTGTCCCTGTTGCGCCAGGCTGCCTCCTTCCGTCTGTAATTGTAGTAGTTCATGACGAAGAGGAAAACACCAGCAGTGAGCATCACAGCACCACACATGTAGAACATGTAGTTGTAGTCTCCAAACATGTCCACTAGAGCACCTGCAGAGTAAACGAAAATGTGTTACCAATAATACATTTTAATTTATGCTATTGAGCAGACGCTACTTATAACTGACATGATTTTAACAATGTGCAATCCAAGCAGTTGTGCTTTAAGGGCCTTCCTCAAGTGCCCAAAAGCAATAGATTATCAGTGGGGTAAACACTTGACCTTCTGGTTTATAGTACAATGGAAACTTACAATCAATGTACACCATTAATCTGTGCATCCTTAAAGGTTTACATTTATAGTTTTTTTCTGCCAAGAATTTGCACATTCATTTTAGGAGGTTTCCTCTTTTTTCTAAGATGAACAATTTGATGCATTTACCCCTCCTCCACATGTAAAGCCTAGTCCAGCTTTGTAAAGTTGTGCCCATGTCACCACTATATACCCATGGAAGATGGTGATACACATTTTCCAGTTGATCCCAGTTTGTGGTGGGTCACAAGCCACCCAGTGGCAAGAAAGTTAAGTTAGATGGCTGATGGTGAGACTTATCCAACATTACCTAAAACCTCTGAGCATTCCGGCTTGGTTTAATTGGAGGAATCCGATCATTCTTCAGTTGCTGCTTGACTGAATTGCAAATGCAGGATTCTGTAACCATGCAGTACCACCATAAGTACTTCACATTTAATGGGACGGAAATGAACTTAGTTTTGGTGAGTCTGCCTTGTTTAATTTGGACTAAACATTATTAGATAGCTAGCAAATTCCTTAACAGATTAAATATGAATCTGGGCAGCTTGGTGGGGGATGGTTTGATCATTGTGGGGGATGATATAATCTTGGTGGGGGGTGGTGGGATCATTCCAGTTATTATGAAGAATCCTGGAAATGTTATATTTATTTCTTTACAATTTCAATATTAGCTGAAATTCACAGTTTTCCGCAGTAAACCATGCTGTATGATTACAAGTATGCAACACTTAACGTCCATCCTCTCAACAACTGTCTGCCTCAACGCCTGGGATCTTAAAAATTACAATAAATGTTAATGCCAAATACAAGAATGTCATTTAACTCTGAACGTTGCACCCATAAACAGATGACTTGAATTACCCTATTTTACTTAACATAGTCTTAGGCTAACTCCATATATATTTACATTGTTGTATAACGAAAAAAGGTGAGTGTGCCACTACAAGGTTTAAAAGAAGCATCTTCAAACTCAATTTGAAGGTAATAAGACTGCATGAAGGACAAAGAAATGTAAGCCTGACTGCATGTGGTCCTTGATGCATGTCAAATGTTTCAAGTTTTAAAAAAGAAAGACACAAATAACAGTTACTTCACAGTATTTGTAAAGTACTGTCATGTATCAAATGTTTTCAGAATGTAGATTGCTTAACATACTTTAGGACTATGTGCAAAGAATCTAAATACTGCTGAACTGAGCATGTAACTGATGGCATCTTGGCTCACAGTAGAGCAAGCCTAAAAAGACTACGTGACTAATTTTTTATATATATTCTGCTCAGAATCCTTTTTCACAGAACATAATGCAGTCGTTAATCAGTGCATACCTGTAATTAATCTATTCATACACACTATTCTAACACTGCCTGAGAAACCCATGATGGGATATATCACGCTGTTCATAGGTATCGGCAAGAGAAAGTACAAAAGATTCTAACGTGCTGATTCATGCAAAGATCTTAATTGGGAAGAGGCATCTAACAGGTGGCAGTGCAGGGCTGAAGGGCAGCTTTCAAGGCAGACATACCAGTTCAAACCTGAGTTTTATTGCCTTCTTTCTGTGAGAAGGCGATGATGGGGGAGTTTCAGCCAAACAACCCAAAGAAGCTCAGCGGCCACGTTTTGATGGATTGTGGCTTGTTTTGGGGGGGCGTGTGCAGATGCCCGACGTTCTCATTAAACCCGGCGCTTGATTGGCGAGGCGGTAATTTCGCGCCAACTGTTAGAGCCGCTTCATTTTTTTTCCTCCGTTCCCTCACACATACTCATTGCTTAATGATCACACAGGGCTTCTAATGAGTGAGGGGATGAACCAAGATTCATTAAGAAACAGGGAAGCGAAAGGCTAATTACTGCCATTTCCTCTCTTCTTCCTCATTAGGCTGACCTCAAGATGCGGCGTATAAAGTTGACGCAACAAGCGTCTACAGCGGGACAAACGGATAAGTGTGTCTATGAGATGGTGCTTATTTACTCTATTAAACACGGGTCTTGGAAGCGAGGTCTCGCAGCAGAGCAGCGAGGCCCAGATATTTCTGCCTCATTAAACAAGCCATACGCTGGGTTGCCAGGTCCTCCGTGACAAAGCCAGACTGAAATAAATCATAACCAGGCAGGAACAGTGTGTCTTTTAGAAAACAGAAAACAGTGCAAGGGCACCAAGAACAAACCATGTCCATCATATGTGTAGTTTTGTGAGTGAGTGTGGGGCAGGGGTGTGTATAAATCCCCTCCCCCGCCAGGTAATTCAACAATTATTCTAGTACCATTACCAAGCTACACTACTCACAAAAATGAGGGTATATTTCTAAATGAATATGAAGAGAATCCCACAGGATCCCTGCTGGACAGTCTGATCCTGTTCATACGCCATCACTGTCAGTGTGTTTTGGCACTCTTGGGTGACCATACACCCTACTGAACAGTCAATGTGGGGGCACTCTCGTCCAGTAACATGAACCCCACTTGCTACTCACTCACTCATAATTGAGTTTGCATCTCATTTGCGTAAACAAACAAATTTGGACTTTTCCTCTGCCTTTCTGGTGGTCTTGTTTAATGAACTAAAATCAAATGCCCATTTTTAAACGCTTTATATTCATGAATGATCAGTTACAAGAATTAAAGTGTCTAACAAAGACCTAAATGCACAGTATTATATAAATCTTGACAGTGTCACAATAATCAGAGACTTGAAACTCCACTTAGGCGCCAGAGAAAACACCTGCTATTATAGTAACAACACAAAACTATAATATTTATTACATTAACTGGTTGCTATGGCACTCCTTAACCTGAGACTTTTGATACTGTAAAATCTGACACCTAATGGAAATCTTTATTAACGTTTCTTTGATAAGCATTGCTGCATATTCCATCTACCCAGGAAATTCAGATCACAGTTCTGATATGTTAGCATCACGGTCAGCATTTCGGCAGTCGCAGGGGGCGATAGCAGCTTAGCACAAGGAGTCGACAGGGACCGAGTGAGCGAGGTATAAAGAGACTTCATTACGCTTGTATGTTTGGAAAAAAAAGCCCAGCGATCTGGGCATAGGCCAATCCTCATGCGACGCTGTCCGATTTGGGCCGCTAAATAACCGTGACCAATTACGACCTCGTTCCCTACGCCACACTCGCTTACAACGCCCGTTTTCCCCAGGCCTAAGATGTGCCGCAGATCTGCCTCCCTCACCACCCATAATCCAATTCTGCTGGAATGTCTTACAATAATGACACCCTGGAAATCCTTCCCACCCACCCTGTGTTCTTCCATTAGTCATGCAGGCAGAAAGCAACGAGAGAACAAAGCTGCTCGCTTCTGCTGCAATTTCTTTCCCTTTCACCATCGTGAAGCACCGTGACCTTTCACTTTGTAGGAAATGAGAAAAAGAATGAAAAACAAACAAATGGGTGAACATGTTACGCTTCCCTGTTTGTTTAATATCGCTACAAAGAAAGCCCTTTTTGAGCGACTGAAAGCTAACATGATGTGAATCACAGAAAAGATTCATGCTTCGGTTTGAATTATTGCTTCTCGTGGTTTAATAAGGTCTGCAAACAATGATTCTTGTCTATAATGGAGTATGAAGTAAGAATCAAAAATGTAATCAAGGGGCATATGAACTCTTCAGGGACTCTGCATGCACACGATGTGGATATGTTACGTTATATATTAGGGTAGTTTATTTGTTTGGTTGTCTGGATGATGGTTTTTAATAATCGACCGTAGTTCACTCATCAATAGAAAGTGTCCATAGATCCAGAGTTACATAAAACTAATCTAAGCTAAGTGTGTGTGGACTTTGCTCTAGGAAACAAGGGAAGCTTGGCGATCAGGATTATTGATGAGTAGGCTGAGGGTTCAAGCTGCCAATCTTGGAGATTTATTGGCAAGATCATTAAACTTCAACTAATTGGACAATTCAGTATAAAATTGTAAGATTGCAACTTGCATTCAGGTTGCACTTAAATGGGACGCCTGCTAAATACTAAACATTTAAATGAATAACACCAGCATGGTAATAACATGTTGATATGTAATGCTGGTATAAGTGTCCTGCCCTGTGGTCAGACAGTGATGCAAGAAGGCATGACCAACATTAACTGTAGACCGGCAGTCTGTACCAGCAACCTACGTATCTGGGCCCACGCTGACTCATTTGCAATTGAACAGAGCGCTTTTGACATAAGTAATCAATAGTTTCATGTTGATATACACTCATTGATCTCTTTATTCGGTACACCTCCTTGTTTCCTCATTCATTGACCATTTTATTAGTTTCCCATGCCATATAGGAGCACTTTGTAGTTCTAAAATTACAGCCTGCAGTCCATCTGTTTCTTTGTGTAGTTTGTTCGTCCCTTTACTTTGTTCTCTAATGGTCAGGACCCCCACATGACCAGCACAGCTCAGGTACTATTTGGGTGGTGGATCATTCTCAGTACTGCAGTAACACTGATGTGGTGGTGGTCTGTTAATGTGTGTTGAGCTCATACGATCGGACCAGACGCAACGGTGCTGCTGGAGTTTTCACACACTGTGTTCACTCATTATGCACTCTATTAGACACATCTATGTTGTTGGTCCACCTCGTTGATGTAAAGGCACAGACAGAAGGTCATCTGTTGTTGCACAGTTTGTGTTAGTCATCCTCTAATCCTTCATCAGCGCTCACAGGATTCTGGTGGCTGGGAATGTTTGGTTATTTTTAGTCCAACAGTGACACCGAGGTGTTAAAAAACCAGTATTGTCTGATGTGTCTGATCCAGGCAGGGCAGCACAACACACACTAATACACCAGCAGCAGCACATTAGTATCACTACAGTGCTGGAAATGATCCAGCACCCAAATAGTACCTGACCTGTGGTGTACCTGTGGGAGTCCCGACCATTAAACAAAAGAGTAAAGGGAACAAACAAATGATGTAGAGAATAGAGAATAACTGTAGATATACAAAATGCTTCTGTATGTTAGGAGAAACTGATCAAATGGAATTGTACCCAATAAAGTGACTAGTAAGGTGTATATCATCCCTACATTCTAGGTGGAACGGGTTTGTTGCATTTGCTACATTGGCTATTATTGGTTTATTCATGTCTAAAGCTAAACCAGTGAATAGAATAGTGTCTGATTGTTAAAAACACATTGAGATGCCATGTCAATGCATGTAATGTGCTTAGTATGCAGACCTTTGAATTCTCCCCCAATTCTTCATCTAAATATCGTCATACTGCAGACTCTTCTGGTATTGGCAGGTTTAAATACCCAATAACATTGCTATTTTGACAACTTTGGAGCCGTAGTGGTCCGTTTCTATTCAATTATAGGCATATTTATAGGTCAAAAGGTGCATAGTATGAATAGAAACGAGTGTTGCTCATTAATGAAAAACTAAATTGATTATAATCAAGAAAAAAGTCTTGCTAAAACATCCATATCAGAGTAATCCATACATCTCACCTGCAATGGGCGTTCCAAGCAGAACTGGGCAACACTCGAAGATGGTGACGAGTCCCACTGCGCTAGAGAACTTGCTTGGTCCCACCACGTCCATGAGGCACTCGAAGAGCAGGGCACACACCATGCCGTACACCACGCCGTAGCACACCGCGTACACCACTAACCCCCAGTAACCGGATGCCAGAGGGCACAGCAGATGGCACATGCCATTGTAAGTAATGGCAAAACTGAAGAGATACTGAATCCTGGGACGGATGCGTAGTGTATTAGCGAGGAGACCTGTCCCAGGCCGGGCGATCATGTCCACCAGCGCCAGTGCTGAGAGAAGGCTGGCGGCTGAATACTCGTCCAAGCCACGGTTCTTGGCATACGGTGCCAGGAAGATCATTGGTGCAAAAAAACCAAAGAACATCAGGATGTTTCCTATCAGGTAGATGATGAAGCCACGATGATGAAACAGAGACAGGTCCATGAAGCACCTGACACTCTCTGAGCAGCTCTTCTTCTTTTTGGCTTGGCCATTGATCCCATTTTCACGAAAGTTTGACTTTGCAGTCCCATTGGTCAGGGGTTTGGGAGGGTCTGTAATGGCTCCATCTACTGCTGGGTAAGGAAAGAGTACATATGAACTCTGCCTCATAATATAGATTTAAATGCTTCATCAGACAGGTACTGTGTTATGTGATGCAGATAAGGGAGTCAGAATGCAGATATAAACAGGTGTCAAGACTGTTATAAATGTGTGAGAGCACAGACAAATACAGGGTGAGCCAAAAGTCACAGGAGAACCTTTTATTTCAGAAACAAAAGGCAAAAATGGCATATCTGAATACCCAAACAAGTAATGGGTGAGGGGGCCTTACTTTTAGGCTCTGTCTGAACATGGAGGCCATCTTGAAACCTCTTTATTGGATCAAGGGCAAGTTTTTCCAATGGGAAGGTGGTCAATTGTCTCAGAAATGGATGAAAATCGATTAAATTTACAATATTTTTTTGTGGTTAAAAAGTTACCAATACAAAGTCCAAATAAAATGTATTATTATCATTATTATAGCTTTTCTTGTTCATCACAGGTAACTGAAGATGGAACTGATGTTTCTGATGTCCGGAGAAAGCAGCTGCTGTATCATACCAACAACCTTCAAAAACCGACACCCAGAAAGATCACCAATTTCACAAAGCATTGTTACATCACTTATAGATTTGGGACGGCGGACGACAAAAAATGTAGTGATCATCTGAAGAACCGCTACCGACCAAGAAAACTCAACAATGGTTTTGGCAAGCTTTGTGAAATGTCCATAATGCAGCACACGTCATGTCCTGTGACTTTTGACTCACCGTATAATAAAAACATTAATTGTTAGTTTGTCCCTAGTCTATCATTTCTGTTTTCTTAACCACTTTCTTCCATTCAATCCTCATGTCTCACTCCACATTCCACATTCCTACATTCTCCTTGTCTGCACCTGTGCGTTTCTGCTCCATGAAATGCTGGATTCATCTCATCATAAATACCTGACAGTCACACCTGTAGTAGGTTTCATCATGATGTGTGCCGCTATAAGGATCAGCATTAAGACGCGGTCAGCATGGAATTGCCATTGCCATCCTTAGTTTGGTTTCAGTTCCAAATGCTTTGACTGCTTTGTTACCTTGCTGAAAACTCACACCTACACCAGCCATCTGCCAGAGATGCACCCGTTTAGACATTGGACTCTCTGCTCCTGCCACTGACCAGATCTGATAACAGTCCGTGGTTCCGCCCTGGTCCTGTGCCTGTTCTCCATATGGGCTCTTTCTGCCTAAGAAACCTGCATTTGATCCTGAACCTGCCCTTCTGATTCTTAGCCTGCCCTGGTGACCTGCACCCAATCTTGAGCCACTGCCTCCATCTGGATTTTCTTTCTCCTCTTTCTAGTTGTATGCAATAAAAGTGTGAGCTTCCAACAGAAAATTATGTAGGTGCACGAACCTACAACATATTTTTCTTAAACAGGCATAAAAATGTCATTAGACAGTTATAAATGTGTCAAAATGCAGACATAAACATGTAATAACGGGCATAAACTGATTAGAAGACGGCCATAAACATTAACACACAGACATAAATCTGTCCTAACGAAGACAAACAAGGAGACAGAATCTGAATGCTGATCGTGTTTGCTGGCTATGCTCAAAACCTACGGTGGGGGCGTTTACAGTTAGCAATAAGACCAGGATGGTTATTGTCAAGGGCTCTGTTTCTTTCACTTTGGGGCACCCCTGGTCTGGCCACGTAACATCAAAGACCCTGGTCCAACATCAGGCTCCTGAGTCATAAGTTCTCCTCAGGGTGTGGGCTTGGTCTTTGCTTGTCACATGACTAGACCAGGAACAGTGGCAAGCTCTGCAGATGTGAAATCACCACTTTAGAATGGAGAAATCATTAATGGTGTTGAAGGGGGTCAACCCAAGCTTATTATGTCAGAGCAGCTTGATTTGTTTATGGACTTAAAATTGGTTTGTGAGGCGAAATTGCCACTGTTGCCTACTACATAATGTAGTACTTGGAGCTCTCATATTAGCCTTTCAAACTATCTAGTGGTATGTTGCAGGAGTGATAGATTTTATAACCCAAATAAGGGTACCGAAACCTAAGCCTAATACAGTCCAAATGCTGTGAACTACTGATGAAAATAACATTCCTACCATCTTTTAAAGGTCTCATGAGCGATCCAGCTACACAGCAGTTCAGCAGCATGGCTCCCAGTATGAAGAAGCTTCCTCTCCAGCCAAAACGATCGAACAGGAACTGGTTCAGGGGTGCCAGCGTGCAAAGGAAAACTGGACTTCCAGCCATGGCCAGGCCGTTAGCGATGGGCCTTCTGACCTGGAAATACTTCCCGATGATGGTAAGGGAAGGCTGGAGGTTGAATGAGAGTCCGAGGCCTGTGGAAAATTGAGTGGGAAGTTAACACAGGCTCCATTTGCAGAGGCGTTTTGTTACGTTGATTAAATTAAGAAGCGATCCTACTCCATTCACATTAGAGTTCCATCTCATTTCACATCGCTGGCTAAAAACTCATTAACGGCACCTGAAATAATTTCTCAAATGATTCCATGAGGTAAATGGTAATAAATTAGGCCCTCTTTGCCAAAGAAAATCCAATTTAATGCTGCCTCGTTCCTTAAACGAGCATCTTATTCATTCCATGGGCTCTAGATATTAGCAGGACTGAAAGGTGTGGAATGAAGAGCGGCTGGTTGAGCTGCTTAGATGTCTTGTGTTCATTTTGGCTTTTTGGATATTCATAGATCCAACATTTTAAATTAGTTCTAATACTACGAGATTTCATTAAGGTAGGAAATGAAGGTATGCAGATCAACTTGAAGTCCTATTATGCACTACTGGATCACTGTGTAATGCAGGGGCAGCCCAGTCTGCTTCTGCTACCACACACACCCACCAGCCTGAACTCAAGGACAGAAGCAACGCAAACAGATTAAAGCCTTTGGTGAGGCAGAGCACAAATACAAACAAACCAGACAGAATCAGGAAGCCTGGACCTGACAGCATGAGATTATTATGTTTGTAGCCGAGCATTGAAGGTACTCGACTATAAACCAGAAGGTCCAGGGTTCAAATCTCACATCTACAAGCTACCACTGTTGAGCAAGACCCTTAACCCATAATTGCTTGGGTTTTAAGATTGTATCAGTGTATCCCTGAGCCTCCCTGGTACATTTCCCACCTCTGGTAAGATGATGATTGTGTCTCAGATCCCGATTGTCCTCGATTTCCTTCCAAGGCTTGCTCAATGCTAGCACAACAGGTTACCGGATGCATGCCCAGTAGTACACGAATGGCAACATACTGTATGCTATGTTTATGTCAGCCTTATGAAGCTGTATTCAAGCGTGACCTAGATTGTGGTGATCCAATGTATTTTCTTACCATGTGTCAAGAAGTGCCATGTGTCATTCATTATAACTCATGACATCACCTTCTATGATGCTTATGACATGTTTATACCAGTCATATTAAGGCATAACATACTAACAAGGAAGCAAAAGCAATACGTTTGCCTGAAAGACAGTCTCACCTCCCTGAGGCCCAACCATGCACTAATACATATCTTCTATTCAAGTCATATTTAATGAAGACTTAATTTGGTCCTGTGTAAGCCCAGACCCCATGTGGACCTTTAAATGATACCCCAACGGCAGAACTAAGTGACCTAGAGATTTAAAAAAAAAATGTAGTGCCCACTCGGTCCACACATAAATCCTCCATGGCAGACTGATGCTGGGTAATGAGGCTCACTGGGCTCTCTCTCTGGGCAACCAGCCTGGCCTGTACAATCCTCCCCTTTGAGGAACTGGCCAGGACAGTGCAGGCTTAATTACACCCAGAGAGAGGAAGGAAGAGGGAGAGAGAGAGAGAGAGAGGAACAAAGCAATAACATGCATTTTATACTTTTTTCTTTACTAGAATGGTAAATGTTATAAGATTTCTCTTTCTGAATGGTATACTGTTAGAGAGCGCATATTAACCTAAATGTCAGTCTGACATTGTTTCCTTTACATGTTATTCGGGAGAAAAAGAAATGTGGTGAAATCTTTGTTGTAGATCCACCACAGCATGCAACCTTCATTTTTCTGACTAACACTTGACCTGACAGGTCACATAATCTCGATAGAATGTAAGAAAACCACAGTATATGGCCGCTAAATGTTTTGTGGATACCCAAAATTTAACTGAATTTGAGAGCATTATTATGGAATAATTTGTTCTTCTAAGGGGGATTTTTTTGTAACCTGATTTTGACATCGGCTTCCTATTTTAAACAATAAGTCCTGGCTAACGTTTGGCATCCCAGAAACTTTTTCAAGGTGTTTGATGGAGTTGAGGTCAAATTTCTCTACAAGCCAGCCAAGTTCTCAATCAATTTAGCAAACCAATAATATATGGACTTTGTTAAGGATGACAGTTGATCAACTGACTAGCTGGAAACCTATAAATTTGTCATATTCACATTTATAGGTTTTGGGCCGCTAAACCTGTGTCACAACTCATTCTACCACCACTTATATCACAAATGTGTTGCTGAAATAGCAGAGGTCAGTTATTAGAAAGGGTGTACACAAACATTTGGCCATGTGCTATGTGAAAGTATTGTATACATATATGTAGGAGGGAGATCAGAAAATAGGTAGGTACAAAGATATGAAGGTTATACAGGTGGATACAAGGGGCATTGAAACGTGTGGGGTGTAAAAAGGTGTACAAGAAGGCAAGCAAGTTAAACTGGCAGAAAAGAAGCTTGGTCACCAGCTAGGAGGGTATGCAGAAACGGTAGAATGGATAATTAGACAAAACAATAATTTACGGACAAAAGGAAGGGCTTACAGCCAGAATTAAAGCAAACAAAAAAAATCACAAAATGAGTCAATGGCGCCACCTTTCTTGACACTGTGACCTGAGAATGCGTCTATTACTGGCCTCTCGGACCCAGAGGACTGAGAAACAGTAAACAGGTGGATCTCTGGACCTCCCTATACACACTGAATTACATCACCTTCGACAGTCTCAAGTGAGGAAATCCTTATGGAAGGGCTCTGTGACGGCCAAGCTGAACTCTAACCTGAAAAAAGACCTTGAGAATGATCCAGCTCACATAACCTTATTTAACCAAAATATAGGCACTAATACGGCTAATTGTACGTCATTAAATAATAATTATTATAAAAGAACAAAAATAGTCACAAGAATTATTGTGCGGAGCAGTGTTTCTCAAATACTGCGCTGTGGAGCACAAGTGGCCCTTGAGGCACCTTTCACGGTAATGGTCAACCAATATTAGATTTTTAAAGGCCAATGCCCATATTTAGAGAGCAGGGTGACCAGTGGTCGATATACACTACTCACAAAAATAGCAATTAAAATAAGAAGCATTTGATTTGATTTCATACAAGATGATCAGAAAAGCAAATGAAAAGCCAATGTTAAACTGGACCAGAGTGCCCCCACATGAACTGTTCAGTAGGGTGTATGATCACTCAAGAGTGCCAAAACACACTGACGGTGATGGGGTATGGACAGGATCAGAATGTCCAGCAGTTCCTATGGGATCTTCTTTGTATTTATTTTCAAATCTCCCCTCATTTTTGTGAGCAGTGTATAAGACCAGTATCTTTTCTTTTTCTGCAACTGATTAAATGAATCCTAATTAACAACACAAAAAATGCTGAACTTAAATGGACATTTAAGTTTTAAATGTACTGTTTGCAGTATATTTTATTTCTTAATAAAAAAATATATATATATTTTTGTTACACTTAACAGCAACATTATTACAGCAACCGACAAAAGCATCTTTTTTTTCTGGGGGAAAATAGTTTAAATACTTGCAAAAATAAACGATGTTAACATAGTGTGCATGGTAGCAGCTTTTTGTTTTTAATCCTAGTTCCAGTTAAGAACAGCACGTTATAAAGTTATAATGATGGAAATTTTCTATGCATTTTCTTCATGATTTTTGAACAACGTCCTCGTGAGCTCAAATATTGGCCAATGCTGATGATCTAATATTGGTACTAATCGATCTAGTTTAAGGGTCTATATTCAGGGGAAAGAGGGGAAAGAAGTAGTTAGTAAGAGGCTGTTGTAAGTTAGTAAAATATTTTGTTTGTTCTGTTTAAATTTATACGTTTCTTTTACATCTTGACTAAAATCAGTGACTACAGAGTTCTTGTTTAATATCTCCGGGGGATCCTGAAATGATTCCACACAGCACACAACATTTTTGCCGATAAGCTGCTGCTAACTCAAATTGACACAGTATCAACTGATATAGCGTTAATAACACTGAAATAGCAATCATCACATTCTACTTTTATTATAATGTTTCAAATGCAAGATTTTGACAATTTTATTTTACATTTAACTGTCATACCTGCTGTTTTAATTTCCATTGTTCCGGATTCTATCCCAGACTTTCTCACACTCTGACACTCCCTCGTCCCAAACCTGCGCCTCTGGCAGAGTATTTACTTATCTCACCTTTCCCACATTTTCCATCACATCCTCTGCTATTTACCCTCTGGTATTAACTGGTTGAAGCCACGTGCTTTGAAGGTTAATGTTAGGCTGGATCAGAAATTGGAGATGACCTTAGACACTGAATGTGCTTTCAAAGTTGTGTGAGTTCGACTTTTGGTTTCCAAGGTCAATTTGTACAACATTTGGGAGCCGCTTCAACGAAATAAGTAAATGATTAAAGAAAGAAAAAAGTAAAATATGATGAGAATGAAGTGGAAAAAAATAAGTGTTTCCAAACCAGAGGAATGAATAAATATGACCGGAGTATTCTTTGTGTCTGTATATGTGCTTATTAAAAATAAAAAATCACGTTCATTCCTTTAACAGCACCTTCCGCTTACCATATAGAAGCACTTTGCAGTTCTGCAATTACAGCTTGTAGTCCATCTGTTTCTCTACATACTTGTTGTCCTCTTTTTGCTCTGTAATGGTCAGGACCCCCACATGACCAGCACAGATAAGGTACTATTTGGCAGGTTTATCATTCTCAGCACTGCCATACTAACGTGATAGGTGGTATTAGTGTGTGTTGTGCTGGTATTGGATTACATACAGCAGTGCTGCTGGAGCTTATAAGCAGTGTACCCTCACTGTGCAATCCTTTCGACTACAGTCTGTAGATATAAAACTACAAAGTGCATTTATATGGGAAGTGGAACTGATAAAAGGACAATGAAAGCGTAGAAACATGTAGGTGTACCTAATAAAGTGCACAATTCTATTCTATCCTATTCTATTCTGTTATGTCATATGTTATGTAATATGTTATGTTATGTTATGTTATGTTATGTTATGTTATGTGTTATATGTTATATATTATGTTATATGTTATATGTTATATGTTATATATTATGTTATGTGTTATGTTATACGTTATGTTATATGTTATGTTATATATTATGTTATATGTTATGTTATATGTTATGTTATATGTTATGTTATATATTATGTTATATGTTATGTTATATATTATGTTATATGTTATGTTATATGTTATGTTATGTTATATGTTATGTTATGTTATGTTATGTTATGTTACAGGAATACACACACTCCCGTGGGTGC
This sequence comes from Parotocinclus cabessadecuia, assembly GCA_036873895.1. Lineage (NCBI taxonomy): Eukaryota > Metazoa > Chordata > Actinopteri > Siluriformes > Loricariidae > Parotocinclus > Parotocinclus cabessadecuia. Next base: position 24,145 of record JAYJMA010130829.1, on the reverse strand, counting down.
TTTCTGGATATAAATACAGTAGGTGGGCAAGTTTGGTGTGTGGAAGCTGCAAGTACCTCCGATGATGCCGATGAAAATGTACAAGTGCGTGATGTTGCTGCTGAAGGAAGCTGCCACCATCGACATGCTGCACATGAGACCTCCTAGGATAACCACAGGTCTGCTGCCATAACGGTTAACCAAAACGCTGCTCACAGGACCTAAAAGGAATGACGGAGAAGATGTGAAAGATATTCATTAATAGCACATATTTACGTTTAAACATTCAATGTTTAATGTAAACAGAAAGTACAATGTGTTGACATGAAACATGAAGTTGCTAGGGCTGTGGTTCCCTGATTAAGGTAGGGAGGTAGGGCAGGTTAAGATGCTGGACTATGTAGCAGAAGGTCTGCACTTTTGTTGATAAGCTCTGGTTTCTAGTATCCCAACAGTATCGGGTGGGGCTGTGGTCAGGGCAGGAATTCACAAACACTAATCCATTGCGACTTCAATCTGAGCTGAGTGGCTGAGACCACAATCTTTGACTCCTCCACCAAACTTTACATTTGTAAAGTACATTTGTGTTCTTCAATCCCAGACTGATGAACAATGCCAGAAAATGCTTCCACTGACCCAAAACCCAATAGTGGTGTTCTTTGTACTACTCTGATCCACTCTTGGCACTGGACATGATCATGTGCTTGAGTGTCGCTGATTGGCCATGAAAACCTCTGAATGACCCGTTTAAATTTATCCATAGGTAATATGAATGATTCATACATGCCATGGTCCCCAACACTGGAAAAGACATTTCGCAGTGTCAGGTTTAAGCTGTAGTTGTTCCAAGAAACCTTCATTTAACAATAAGAGCAAGTCCAGCAGGCCAGAACTTGACCTGACGATGGAAAAGTGGCTTCCTAGCTAACTCCTTAGACTTGTAAGAGTCTTGCCACCATTAAAACAGGATCCCCCTGGTGAACAGCTGACGTCCCTGGTTTCCTCAACATTACCCATTACTGTCAAGACTTCTCTATGGACATAGGATTGATTTGAATCTGTGAGCAGTTAGGGTTTGCATGTCTACTTTCTTTTTGTCATGTATCGTCCGGATAATACAAATCACATACAATTTTAAACTGATGGAGAGAAAAAATGTGCAAAGATCAACAGGAGGAGGGAGAAAATAAGAAGTGACAGGTAGACGGATCTTATTTGCATCGTATTTTGCATATTTTGATGAGAACCAGAGCTTTGTTTGGCTGCATTACAGCCAAAAACTGAAGGAAAGCACATCAGAGTCTACCTCACCTCATCTCTGAGTTCAGCCGCAAACACTTTTGATGACACCCATTAGATTACAGTCACGTTTCGTATTACTTTGATCTCAACGTAAAACAACCACGCAGAGAGAAAATTCTCGACTAAATTATCCACATCAATCAGAGCACTAAAGCTCTCTCACTACCTCTATCTCTTGTTTTATCTGAAGAACAAAGTTTATTACTTTTTAAAAAAAAAAAAACAACCCAACCCAAAAGTGCTAAAGGTCAATTAATTACCAATAAGAAACTATCAAAAATGATATGGCTAAGACGACTGTAATGAAAATCAGTTTGCTATTCTAGGTTGATTTAGAAGGTCAAAGTAGGCATCTGCAATAATTACATGACTTCATACAAGAAAACAGGGGCAAATGAGGGAACCTGGGGATGGAATTGGACCCATTGTTGGACATGAATGAGAAAACACAAAAGAAAAAGAAAAAAACCTGAGCAAATAACATATTAAAGTAACCAAATCCCCATTATAATACAATTCTTTTGATAAAGTGCTGTTAACAATAGAGACTGTCAAAAAACTGCTATACAGAAATGCCAAGTCTAGCTCCCAGAGATGACAGCGGCAAGGAAAGATGTTCCATGAAAGTTTGGTACAGTTGGGTCCTTAAGCAAGGTCCTTAACCCACCATTGCTTAAATTGTATGACTGTATAAGGGCGTCTTCTAAATGTTGTAAATGAAATAATGCTACAAAAGTCAAAGACAAATGTATTCAGCTCGATCTGCAATTAATCTGACTGGTTAAAGATGAGAAGTCTTGCTCCAGGATCTGAACATAGACCCTTTTAATTGGTAGGTGTCTTAACCACTGCACATTCTAAATTTATCAGAGTAAGAAGAGAGCCCATTATGAGCTGGATAATGAATCCAACCCACAGTCTCTCAGTTCTCAGTATTCTTCGTTGCTGAGCTTGAAATGAATTCCTTTGTCATTTTATCCAATAAGCAAAAGCTAATGCTTCTATCCAAGAATTGCAATTTCATATTGATTGAGAGCTTACGGTAAAAGAAGAGCACTTACAAATTCAACGTGTAAGGAATTAAGCCTAATGGGATGCGCTGTGATAGGAAAATGATTGCAAAGGGTTTGAGACCCACCCAGAACTAGAACTGGAATAACTCCAATTCAGATGAATTCATCAATGGTAAATTGCCAACAAACACATTTTATTACATTTATTTTTTACATTTATTCTTAAAGGTGTGGCCTGTACATGATACCAGTCAGTTCCCCTTCGACCTTGGTTATAAAAGCGTTCTTCAAACTCACACCTTTCTTATTTACCATCTCCATACCAGAAGTACACGCCCCAAGACCAGAATCCACCCACCAGAAGAGATGTGCCCTAATCCAAGTCAGCCTCAGACAAAATAGACCATCCACCCATGTGTGACCTAAAGGGTGTGCCTTAGTGTGCACTGACCCCACACACCTCATTCAAGGAGGAAGAACCCAAAACACTTTGATTCCTCAAACTCTCCTCGTCAGATTCATGTCCTGCTTCTGATAAGGCAAGATTTGAGCTTTTTTTTTGAGTTCCAGAAGTTGTGAGGATCACCCTCATCATTTTTCAGAGAGCTGATGCCTGTTCTGGAAGTCAGCCGGCTCCTGCAGTGGACTAGCAATGCACTTAATGTTGTCCCATGTTGGCACCTGTGTGTGTCCCATGTTGGTACACGTGTGTGCGTTCCTATGTTTCTGATTGTCCAGGTGCTTCTGACCTTCGGGGTCAAGTAAGTCACTTGGGTAATAGGAGCTGGGTTTGTGGCACATGCTGACTAGGGTAGTCTCTGATACAATCGTTGCATTCATACAGTATAATAATGGTTACACCTTTGGTTGCAAGTAACTCTGTAATATGGAATGTGATGTGGAGCTCTGATATTGCGTGAAGCACCACTGGGGATGAGTACAAATACACCACTCTAACACACCAAATTCATTAAATAGCAAAGGTGTGGACTAGAGTCTCGTGGCTGGGACTCGGGTTCCAAATTTGAGGAATTGCAACTCGACAAAATCAAAACAGACTTGTGACTCGACTTGAAGACTAGAACTAGAGCTTTGGAGTTGGACAATTTAAGTGACCTTGGGCTTGATAAAGTTATATATATATATATTATATCTTAAAAGTATTATTATTATAAATAATTATAAATAAATAAATAATTAGAAATAATTTATAATAGTATTATAAAACTATTATTGTCTTGGCCAAACCGTGGCAGCAAACCCAGACATTTAGAGCATTAAAATGAGACCTCATGTTATAAAAATGCTAAGCTTATGGCTGGATCAGCGTTCGTTCATGAGGCGACGTTTCCTCTGGAGATTTCTTGATCTTCTAAAGTCCTCACTGCCTGAAGAAGATGAGGGTCACACTACGGGTCCCCACGGGACTGACGCTGAAGGGGAAAAATGCAATGGGCCGTCGTGTGATGAATCTCCGCTGTCTTTCTTCCGGTGCATGCGGGGTGACATTGGGAAAAAAGCCAAGGGCATTATGATGAAGGCCGTGCCGTCATCATTCCACAGGGGAACTCGGCGCATTAATGATGATGCTTCTCTAAAACCCTAAAACTCTACACCTTTAGCCCTCTTTTTGGGACTATTTTTAATGCCATTGCAAAAGTGATCACATGAGGCTCAGATTCCATACCCAGGCGCTGCTTAGGTTTTCTTCTCCTGACTGGAAAGGCAGTAGTTTGAGAATCGATCACCATTCATAATCACAGTGTTTGGCTCTTTTTTAAAACCAGTGCAGATTAGTGAGTCACGTGATGACAGTGGCTTTAAGATGCTTTGTGGTATGATCACATGGAAGGTCCTCACTGAATCAGCAAATCGCATGCCTTCACCACATTAGATAACTGAGTCTATACCTCAGATCAATTCAGCGCATCCTAACATTACAAACTTTTCTGGTATGGGGCATCAATTCTTAAATACAGTACTGGTCAAAATATCAGAAGCAGTAATTCCCTAAAACGGGGTTAATAAAAATTAAACTGAAACTCAAATTTAATCCGTAGATCAGTACAAGTCATTAATTTAACACTGATAAAACTGGGATAGAACCAGAAATAAAATCCCATTTCATTCATTCTAACATCCATGTATTTTGCACCATGAACACATAAATTTGAAAAAGTATTTTCACTAGGTAATAATACATATGTATATAAAATTCTGAGCACTGAGCACAAAGGCATAGCACTTTTTTGCTTTCAACTGAATTTCAGTTTAGCTTTATTTATCTTTAGGTTTTTGCAGACAATATGTGGAACACTTATCTTAAATTATTTTTTCCGCTCAGCTCTAAGGATTTGTGCTGTTCTAAAGCAACAGTTCCAGTGCTTAGCTCTTAGCTTTGACATAACACTGGATTTTCACAAAAGTAATCCTCAAACTATGGGAACCACTGTTGAAAAACAGTAAAATTCTAATGAGCAATAGCATGATGACTCCCATGTTTCCAGAACTGTATTAACTCTGCTGTGATCGTCAGAGTTTCACCTTGATCCACATGCAACAAATACAGGTCAAGATGCAGGACAAAGCTGCTAACAAACTTTTAGACCGAAAAATTAAGTCCTGGAGAAACTTAGCTAGAACAGATTAGCCCCTTACCTCCTGCATACATGACAGAAAGCATGATGGAAGAGACCCAGGCGATCTGGCTGTAGGAGACCCCGAAGTGGCGTCTGATCTCCTTGAAGTAGATGGTCAGAGCTTTGGGGAATGCATAAGAAAAGCCGATGGAGATGAAGGACCCAAATACCACCACCCAGCCCCAGCCACCATCTGGGGGCTTGGAGCCCGACACCGAGGCCATGAGCACTCTGGGCTAGAGAGAGTGTGAGAGAGTGGGCAAGGAACATGAAAAAGAAATGTGGACATTAAGAACAAAGCCAGGTCCATCCTGTAGATTTGAACCTTTGCACTTAATCCTAAATCAATCATAGGTGACAGAGCCACTCAACAGCATGTGACATTATCACCAGTGATTAACATGCTGATTACACTCTATACAGTACTATATCTAATACTCGTTATACATTAATTAGCATCAGCCATTTAGTTTCAGTCTCACATCAGTAATCTACTTTATGTACTACAATTGAATTTATATCCAAAATGTAGCAGCTAGCACTGGGAAACAACTAACGTCCACTAATTTTAGAAATCTTACCAATAACTCTAAACTTAAGATTTTACAACCTCCCCAGAGCTTTAAAAAGTGAAATTAATTTCTAATTTAGACCTGACAGTTTTAATCTTACTGAACCCAAAAACTTCAGGTATCAACTATAACTAAACAATATCTATAATTTGATAGAACAAAAAGACACTGCTCCAAAAAAATTAAGGGATATTTTCATTTTGAGAGCAGTACACAGTATACACACACACACACACACACACACACACACACACACCAACATCCTTAGAACATAGCAGACTTACTGATCTTGCTCCCTTGTTTCTTGTTTACTTCTTTTAAAACACACAGGCACATAATCTTACCAAAACTCTACATTTGTAATCAATATATGTATAAAATCAGATCTTAACTGACACCAATCCATCGCAGCCCTGCACACATTTGATCTAGAGACACCAGATGACAAATGTTTCTTATAATTTTTTTACTACATTAAAACGCTTGTGCCCACATCTATTAAATACAATTAATAACATTTAAAAAAACATATAACAACAGATATATTTTAATTATAATTTGAAGTACTCCAGAAAATGTACTTAGCCCCAAGACTTGCTATTGCAATACAGCCTTCCTGTGTGGTGAACTATGAACTTTTGCCTAACCATCACTCAGCATGAGAGAGAGGAGCGAGCAATGAGCTTAGAAATCTGCCCAGCTTAGAGAGACGAGCCTTTTGGCACAGCGGTCTTATTTTTTAAATTTTATACAATGATCACAAGAATAAACAAAAAAAAATCATACAATACTTTTAACATATACATTACTGTAATCATGTAAATTAAAGTAATAATAGAACCACCAAACACATTGGAAAGAAGGTAAGCCAGCAGAGGGAGTGTGAAGCACTGGGTACTTGGTTTGCCCCTCTGGGGACAATTTACATTTAGTCATTTAACAATAAACCCTTTGGACTGATTAACCAAAACTTTAAGACCACCTGCCCTGTAACCGTGTTCTTATAATCAACCCAGTTAAAATAGAAAGAAACGTAAATGATTTTGATGCATTAATCACAGCTTATCAAACAGTTCCATTAGTTGGTCGCTTTCAATTCAGAGAACAAAATTCACGTAAGCAATTTAAAAGTCAAAAAAGTGAAATCACATTTCATACACTTCAAAATAAATGGACAACAGACCACAATCACAGTAGGACTATTGAACTAGGAACCACAAGCATACCAGTTAGCGTAAAAGTGGGTGACACCACTAAGTGACACTACTAGATTACTGTGCAAAAGTATTAGACCACCATTAAATGTGTTCTAGCAATGGTATAATGGTATACATTTCTTCTTCATTACAATCTTTGTGAGCTTCAGCATATTTTAGCAGTTTTACCCTGTTCCCCTTCAGGGAAAAAAGTGGCTGCTATTGCTCAAGTGTAAGGTGAGGTCATGCGAAATACTTGCCCCTTTAGCTTAAAGTTTTTTTCTTTAGTTTTTTAATACTGCATATAAATTTTCTGTATTTTCTGGTTGTATTCTAATAAAGAGACAGATTAATTATTCTATAGAAATTACATTATAACATTCCTATAACAACAGATCTAATGGTGGCCTAAGACTTTTGCACTCACTCTTAACTCACTCTTATACTAACTGCTGTTTGTGGTTTCTAGTTCAACAGACTGAACTGCGATTTTGGTCTGTTGTCCTTTTACTTTCAAGTGTCCTTTCAACTGTAAGAAAAAGGGGCCAACACGCTTAAATAAACCCAGGTGCAATTATTTCCACAGGGCTGGGCCGTCAGGGCAAAAGCCCCTCCAAAGTACTCATGTTTTTCAAACCCTAGTTCCATATCATGAATCACTTTTGCTAAGTTACAGATTGTTCACGTGAAATTTGTGAAAGAAAATAAAAATATCTAAGCCATCACTGAATGCGATTAAAAAGCACATTACTGGGCACTAATGTGCCTTTCCTTCATCTCCATCGGCTTTTCTCAGTTCAATGTGGTTCTGCAAGACGACAGTACAACCAAGTGTGTATTTTCCAAAAGTAATCTACTAAAGAGAGAGAAATAATGATGTATGTTTATTATACCATTCCTAAAGCAATGCTCTATCTAATACAATGGTGGCCTAAGACATTTGCACAGTCCTGGAAATGATTACTGATTAATTAAGGGTCGGTGTGGTGTAAAAGAATAGTGGAAAAACATGAAACCTGTGACAAACCTGTGACTTACCTGTGAAAACTGATCATTGGCACATTGATACTTTAACCAAAAACTGGAAGGCACATTTCGAGTTTTCATATGTAACATTGTGTAAGAAGTAGGCCAAAGAAGCAGCAAAAAAGGGGGAAAAAGATACCCTTAGAGCATGGCTCCATTCTTTTCATCAAAATCGACTTGTCTTCTCTTGTCATAGCAAATAAATGAAAATAAAGTGCCGTTGTGAGAATAAAAGGAGAAATATAGAAATGATGATTTATCACTTTTACCTGATGAACATCCATTTCAGAGGCACTGAGGGTGAGGAGGAGCAGACGGGTAATTCATCAGGGAAGAATTCCACATCACATCTCACCACATTCAAAGAAGCTAAATAATACGCAACTGGCCCAACATGTAACACTGAGGCTCAGATCAGCAGGATTATTAAAGATTATTTAAGCATGCCTAAATCTAAATCTGGAATCTGGATTTGGTTTATGCCGGGAGTTGTGCTTGTTTCTAAGCAAGAAATATGACATTGGTTGGAATTGTCTTTTAATGTTTCCAGCACACACTTTAGTTTCACGGTGATGTTTCACATCTGCCACGTTGTGTTTGTGGTCACAGTCAGATATCCCATCAAAAAAAAAATACTTTGGTCAAGGTCAGTGGTCTTTTAATGCATAATGCGGCATTCTTACTATCACTGACTTTATTAGAACTATTTTAGTTGCAACTGCTGCCACATAACATCATTGAAACCTGAAACAAGAGTGAAATTTTCAGTTGATTTGTGACAGGCCATCGCTCTGCTAAAATATAGCCACTAAATCTCAAAATACATCATGTTATGATTTTCAACCTCATGATATTCAACCCGCATTTGTTTAACAGTACATGTAAAAGACATACTGTAGTTTCTTATAAATGAACGTTATTTGATGTATTACTGGATTTAATTTTTTTGTTGTTGTATAGTTTTGATTTTATCCAGTTTCATAATGCAGTTGGATTAGCAGTTAATTTGAAAGATATTTTCAAACAATGGTACGACAATTAGTGTGTGTAATTACAGAACAGGGCTCTATCAGTCAGATTTTCACAACATGTCTGTGGAAAACTATGGCACAAATAGAAGCATTTCAGGACCTCAGAAAGAGTTGTCGATGCTTATTTGGCTGAGGAAAGTAACATTCCCATCCCTTGAGAGTTCTGACTCTTGGCCAATTCACTGCAAGATGGATCGTGTACACACTGAAGATATTGAAGACCATTGTTACCCTTCCCAAGAGCAGCCGACCAACAAAGATAACATCTATGCAACGAAAGGCCTGTCTCACATTGGCTTATTTGCTAATGGTTATGAATCCACTGTCAGCATAACACTGAACAACAATGCTGTCCCGATTGCAAGGAAAAGCTGTTACACTCCAACAACATTGCTTCCTAAATCTTGATAGCGGTAGCATCATGCTTTGTGCCTGTTCAGCTGCATCCGAGTCTGACAGACTGCCAATCTAAGTGAACAAGTTGTTCTTCCAAACATTGGTTAAAAAAGAATAGTGACTATTGTGGAAATTATAAGTTTAATCCAGTAGGAATGTTTTGGAAAGACCTAAAATGATCAGTTCATTTGAGAAAACTCACCAACATCTCAAGAGTAAATGCTGCTCTGTACAGAGGAACGTGCCAAAGATGCTCCATACGCCAACGTGCAGGACTGATTGACAGTAACAGGAACCATTTAGTTGTAGCTGCTACTACACAAGGGTCACACCATATCCTGAAAGCAAATGTTTGTCTTTTTGCTACTCACATGCTGTAATATTGGATCATTTCCAATATACTCAAATTCAATATTTTTAGTCTTAAATTTGGTTCTATAGTAACATTTAGGACTTGAAAATCCAATAATGATTTGGGTCATATTCATGCAGTAATATAGAACATGCTTTCAGTAGTGGAAAAGCAAAAAACCAAAACCAAGCAACACCGTTTTACCCACGCTTATCCTGGACAGGGTCACTTGGTTCCATGTTGGTTTGGAAACTGTCCTGGATTTCACTGGGTGCAGACATCAGTACTAAATCTGGACACGGTGCTGATCTATAGGAGGGTCGTGTAACTGCACCATGCGAGATTACCATTGTAAATCAGGAACTGTCATTTCCAACAGCCATTTATTATGCCTGTGTCACTGGAGCTGAGACAAAGAATGTACATGATTCACAAAACAGGAAAGAACTGCAAACACAGAGGTTGCCGCTGCAAGTGAATTTTTAAATTATTTTATTCTGAAATTATGTGCAATGTGAAATTCACAGTAAAGATCAAAAGTAAATTTACCAAACACTCACTCAATACGGTCAGGCAAACCGGAGAGAACAATGCAAAGAATAAAAGTGAAAAATGTCTAGCCGTGTATTTAAAGACTACGAGGTCGGACGGCTTCTGAATTCGCGCCAGGCAAAGTGTAGTCATTAAAACAATTCTGTACATGTGGATGAGAAGACTGGTGTTTCCGAGGTTTAAAATTCTGTAATGCTTTGGGTTATTATATAGAGGAAGAATTTGAAAAGTGGAAAGAAAGACATTTTGATTCACCCAACAATAAAAATAAACACTCATCCGCAAAACGAACAAAAAGAAAAAAAAAAAAACATCTATTATTCAAGTTGAAAAAAAGCAAGTTCCGTTTTTTTTTTTTCGTTTCTTTTTTTTTCTCTTAAAAATCAACTGTGCAAGTCCAGCAAACGTTATGTTACAGTATATTACACAAAGTTTCAATACAGTACTGGATAGAATCAGTAATTAATCCTGAGAGTGGTCCGGTTCTGGTTCTCCTGCTACTGAGCATTGATGAGCAGTCTGTAGGACAGCGACGTATTGCATTGCTAAGTTCGTTCGACTCGAATCCCTCTGGAGAAGATGACATTAGTGGCGTTGAAGATAAATAAGCCAGTTATTTTAAGTCCTCATATAATGCATCCATAAGTGAATCACAGAGGCCAGGGGTTTTAACATGGCTTCCATGTGATACAGAAATCACGACTCAGAGGGAATGTAGTGCAAGATCGATACACCACAGGAAACCTGTATGTGACAAAATGACAAATAAAATCAAACTTCATTCAGAAACCTGAAAGCAATAGTCGTTTTAAAAAGCTGTACAAGATTGTCAAAAAAAACAGATCCTCAAAAATGGGAAGGATGGCCAAGTAAAAGATCAGGAAAGAATTTCTTGGCACATAAAAAAAAAGGGATAATAGATTCTCGCAGTTAGGAACCTTGCCGATACCACAGATAACCGTTGCCTTGGTCACTGTTAACGAAGTGGATTTAACACCCCCACCAATCTAATATTTACTAGCCAATCCCATGAGTCTTCAGTCTTTCAGGATACAAAACAACGCATTTAGATACCCTTTATAATGTGACTTTTGTGACGTGTCCTCATCCTTCCAGACCAAGCAGAGGTCTCATAAGTTGATACAGCTCATTTGTATTAAAAAAATCAAACTTAAAAACCAAAATGCATGCTACTCTGGCTTCTGTAATGCACGAAAGTGGTCCCAGTCTACCCCAACAGTGGATGTTTGCACAAAGATTAATGCTGTCCACAATGACATTGACTGGTCAGCAGATCGCACTAGGTATCGTCTCCCAATATCTTCTTATTTAGCAAACCTAATGCCTGGTGTACTGTTGCAGCAAACTCAATGCAGCCACTGAGTGCAATTACAGGCACAGAATAATCTGATAACATGGCAAGAATCGGATCTCCGTGTCCACACGAGTCAGTCAGTCTGAGCTCTACAGTAACGTCAACATACAAGGCATGAAGCTAATCATATAGCAACAATTCTAGTCGACATTTAGAAGACATCTTGTAGAAAGTGAACAAAAGTGGTTGTTGTTAACCACACTGTTGTCACACTGGTGATATTATCTCTCTTAATTATTGATTCTAGCCATTTTCGTTAAATCAAGGTACAAAGTTTATTTTAAGTCACTCAAGTTGTTTTTTTTTATCTATCTTGATTCTGTAGATAACACAACAAGCTAGAACGTTTGAAATGAAAACAACAGTTATTTGTCAACAACAGACAAGGTTCGTCTCTGACACACCATTTAGTCCTTTACTAAAAGCTGCCTGTTTCGTTCCTGACTAAGCCTACATATCAGATCATACTCCAAACTAAAAAGCGTTACCCATCAGTGAATAACAGGAAACTGGATAATGTTCTAATCTAAGAAGCTGTTTAGTTCTGCAGTATGTGATTTTGGAAGCTGACAGTAGTTGCATTAAATCATTACATTTATATTACTGCTTGTTCTTTGTGCTTGTTCTTTGGTTCTAATGAGTCACTTTCCACTAGTAAATATTTATTACACATATTATTTTAGATTGAAGTATTATCCCAATTGCTTGGTAATCTACTTCTCTGACACACTAATTCGTTTTGTTTTATGTATTTTGGGATGCAGACCAACTACACTGCTCTCTTCACTATGGGACATTACATCTTGAAATATTCCCCAATTTATGTGAGCAGTGTATCTACACTAATATACATTCGATATCTGTACTTTATTACTTACTTTTGACTGAAATGCATCTTGGGTTTGAGGGTCTTTTAAAGTCATTTTTAATTTATTTGTGAGATTTTACTCTTGACCGTGTGTGGAATATCATACTGCAAAGTAAAGGGCCGGTCAATTCAATAATGAAACAGTCAATTCTCCATATTCTAGTGTGTGGTTTTGGTATGCGGTAGCCTAGCGGTTAAGGTACTGGACTCTGGCCCTGATGAACCTGATGGTTCTGGGTTAAAATCCCTCCTCTGCCAAGCTGCCACAGTTGGGTCCTTAAGCAAGGCCTTTAAAAAAAAAAGGCTGCTTTGCTGAGCAAGCGCATGGCCAGATCATTGGAAATCAAAGAATTATCAGATTATTAGTGTGCATGTTAAGACAGTCAGAGGCAGAATAACCGCAGATCAAAAAGCTAATCTAAATGACTAACAAGACTTTTTCCCCACCTATGCGAATCTTAAATTCCACCCAGAACTAAAAACCCTGTATTGAGCCCACGTACAGACCATTAACACCAGTTGTTCAGTATACTACACTGATCCACTCCTCTCCAATATGGAGACAGCATAACATGGTATAACCTTCTTAAAAATGCAGCTGGTGAGACAAAGTTGTAAAAATATGGATAAAGAGGCGTGAGCTTATAACTAGCTTATAACATCTGTTTGAACCCATGGAGGAGTTAGTTGAGTTGTGTGTCGTGTTGAGACAGAGCAACTAAATGTAAGTAGGGTTAGAACATCCTGACGAAATGCTGAATTAGATTAAATGCAGAGGAAAACAACAAAAAAGAAATCACAACCAAAAATATGAAAACACCAGAATCATGAGAGACAAATCAGGGGAAAGAAACAGCTACCGACAGTTTTAATAATTGAACTAACCTGTAACTACGATATAAAAAAAAACCAAGCGAGAAATTCTTATATCAAAAACGACTCAGTATTCAGGCAATGACGAGTGCCTCCACCAACTTTACCCGTATCAACTTAAGATATATAGCTATTTATATATTTATTACTTAGTCCTTTTCAAAAGGAAGCCATCCCTCAACCTACAATGCACAATGACAAACCTAAATTCTCTCACTTAAGCCTGAACGAAATACGGCTCAACACACAAACGATGTGATAATTGCACTTAGAATCTGTAAAACAAGCAACGTCGAGGGCGCTTTTCTTCTCCCTCCTCAAAAGTTAAAATACTGCCGCTAAAATACGCACCACTCCGTGTTCATCATTTAAGACTCCCACCCCGCCCTCACCTTCGAGGACTCTGACAGCACCATAAACAGGGCCCGACTACTGACCCCCTTGTCATGAAAAACAACAAACTCACAAATCAAACTGACTGCGTAACCCGTTCTCCAACGATCAAAGCACTTTCTGAAGACACTGTGGATACAGCTTTGCTACGACACACTCGAAATGGCGACCCAGGTCCCAGAGGCGTTCGGGCGTCTCGTATATTTTGCTCCAGCTGTCATCCTGTTCGTCGTACTGGTACAGGGAGTTCTTACGGCTCGTTCGGAAGACGTGCTCCTCCACCGTGACCTGGGTGGCACGCACAAACAGGTGCAGGTGCCCTCCTAACATCATGGCCTTGATGTAAGGGCTGGCAGCATGCTCAAAGGGGAGGTCCCGCCGCCTGCTCCAGCTGTTCTGCTCGATGTCATACACCTCGACGGTAAAGGTGCGCTGGTGGTTGCGGCACACGCCGCCGATATAGTAGATGCGGCTGTCGTGCAGAGCTGCCAGACCCTGGCTGCGCGGGATGTTCATAGGAGACAGGTGGCCCCAGTAATCCTTACGGGGGTCGAAACAGAAGAAGTGTTCACCTGAAGAGAGGCGAGAAGAAATTAAAGCAGCTTTACACTTTATGTAAAAGTACATGTTCTGTTATCTAGGGTCATATCCCAAAATGAGGTGGAGACAGTGGATAAGAGAAACTCCCTATACATTATAAGGAAGAAACCTGTCGACTCAGTGGACCCAATCCTCCCTGGATGGCATGCATGATGCCATGTTCCGTTTGAGCAGCAGCAGATTGATAGTGAAAATGCTGAGCGTTTGAAATTCGTGTGATCAGGTTGCAAGATAAACTTTTCTATTACGTGTCATTCAGAAAGTTAAATAAAAGAACAGGGGTGTCTTATAACCCATGATCCATTTGCTAGATTCTCACCTTGGAGCACATAGATGCGATCCTTGTACTCAACAGCACTGTGGAACTCCATGGCCACAGGCATGGGGCTGACAGCAATCCAGCGATCATCCCTGGCGTCGTAGCACTCGACCGACTTAAGGGCGTTGCGCCCATCGCCCTCGTAAACACGCCCGCCGAGGGCGAACACCTTCCCGCAGCAGTGTACCAGTCGGCAGCCGATCCTGGCTCTCAGCATGGGAGCGCGTGCCAGCCACCGGTTGCCGGCGTGTTCGTACTGCCAGACGTCGCTCTCTGCACGATGGTCTATGCAAGTCTCGCTGCTGCCAGGCCGGTACCCTCCGGCAATAAAGATGTCATTCTCGGGTGTGACAAGGATCCCGACCTCGCGCAGGTCGTTGGGAGGCTTGCACAGCTTATACACTTTACCCGTGGCTGTGTCCAAACACGGTACCGTTTGCTTCTTGGTCGAGTGCTTGTGTGCCGCGTCAAAGCAAATCACCATCTCGGAAGCTGTCATACCCAACCGCTGTGGGCAGCCATTGGCTCCGTTAGCTCGACTTTTCTCCGGCGGCTCCATGGGCAGTGCCAGGGCAAAGGCAGCCGGTATGCGACTTACAAACGCCTCGTCCAACAGCGGCAGCCGAATGCATTTTGCAAAGACGTCCGCGAGAATGGGCTGGCGCCGCGGCCGGTCGTACTCCAGCCATCGCACGATGCCCTCATACACGTGCTCCTCTTTGTCTACGTTAAGATCGTCGCTGTCCAGAATACCAACCAGCTGTTCCTTGGTCAGCTGCAAGAACTCGGGTTCGCACACGGCGCACAGGAATTTCCTACGCACATAGTCCTGGGCTCGATCGCGCAGCTCTCTGTGTCCATACGTGTCCGCGAACATGTAGACGCCGATGCAGTTCTGTGGCTCAAGCCGGCTGATCATGAAGTTGGCACACTGGTCCTGCAGGGCCGGGATCTGGAAGAGGCTAGCAGCCGTGAACAGAGCCTGCACGTTGTGCTCGGACAAGGCGACGCGTGATGTGTACGCGTAATCCAGCACCAGGCGCATGGACTCCGACTCCACACCCACAATGCGCACCTCACGCTGGCTGCTCTCTGTAAGGCCACTGGTGAACATTGATCTGATGAAACATAAAGGGTAGGAAAAATAAGGTTAAACCATGGAAGACATAAAAGTGTGCACACACCCAGACTGCATACACCAAGGCACCCACCCACACACAAACACACCCAAATGCACTCCACTACAGATAAGAGTGCATTAAGGCCTATGACTTTGTTTTCCTGTTTCAGGTCAAAACAGCCAGCTGTCTAATCTTCATCTACTTCTGACAACAGGCTTGTCCAGTATTGTAAAATGATCACTCGCTCCTACATGACACTCATATTCAATTAAACTGCTGACAAGAATTTCAGGATATTTCAAAAAGAAATAAATTACTTGTTTAATCGGTCTCTCGTGCAACTGATGGGTTGCCAGGCAAGTTCAATCTCTCTCTTCAGACTTTAGCTAATACTGGAGTAATACTTAAAGAGTCATGCAAATTCCAGATTTCCATAGCACTCAGCTGTGGAAGACAACAGATGTTTTCAAGTCATACACACAAGGTGTGGTCAGCAGCTGTTCAAGCAATGCTCCTGCACTAATTTTAATAAGAGCAGCATAACTAAGGAGGCTTTAAAGGCAAAAGCAGTGTAACTGAGCTGGACTTTTGATTTAGAAGAAATGTCTGGTGTTGGAGATGTGTGGTTGCCTTGATGTACGTACCATTAAGTCTGGTTTACTTTAGCAACAGTGATTGTTTAGAGACTCTGTGCTCTTAATCAATAAGTAACTACATTTTCTCTTTTCTCTCTGAGCTTATGTTCCAGTACCAGTTCCAGCCCAACACACCAAGATGTTCCTTTTATGCTTTACATCAACAGAAACACCAGAGGGCATCCAGGACTTAATATCCTAAAGTGACTCCGTCTCAGACGAAATAATTCCCAATACGCATATTCTTACATTATTTTACTTATCCGTTATTATTTACTTAGTTTAAGCACGAATACAAACGTAATTATTTCAACTGACATCTAGAGCGCCTTGGTTCTCCCAAGGTTTCTTCCTTACAACGTTCTGGGAGTTTGCACTGTCACCCTAGGCTTGCTCAATTTGGGATTGGCCTTTTCATATAATATAATATACTATACTATAATATAACATAATATAATATTGTAAAGCTGCTTTGAGACAATACATCATTGTAGAAAGTGATAAAAAAAAAAACCTGACTTGACACGGAAAGTGTCTTTGTCTACAGATGTTGCAATGAACAGCAAGAGACAGTGGCAAGGGAAAGGATCTCACCCAATGTAACAAAATCCAGCACCAACAACTAACTTTCTTTAGACACACCCTTAATACCAAAATTATATCTGGGAGATTTTAATACGTTTTCTTCTAAGTTCTGATATGAAGCATACCGGGGTTTGCAATATGATGATTCCATTTCAAGCTAACAATATAAAGGTGGAAGAAAACTGTTATAATGGTATAAAACAAGGCTTTTGGCTAATGAAATAAATATTTTGCTAAAAGAAATATTCCTAATCACAAACACTAGCATGATAAGATTTAAAATAGAAAGTGCTTTCAGCTCTCATTTCCATAGCAGCCAATAGAGGATTCTTTTTTTTATAGTCATGCTCATATATAGCTGCTAATCCACAAATCAATAGCTGTTGCATAGAGTTCCGCACACCAGAATTCATCTTATGTGGGGGGGGGATCTTATGTGTAGGTTCAACCTTTCTCTTCCAGAGCCACCTAGGTTCTTGTCGAGACTCGTGTTATATCAAAACTACACCCTTCATACTAAGGCTCGGATCAAGCCCAGCTCCATACCCCATATACTCAGACATGAGCTTGGCCATGCTTGGTTCCACCACACGTTTGATTGATAAGATTTTAATGCCACTTCAGCCAATTCGTGGCATTGTAAGATGAAAGTTAGACAAACGCCAAAATTCTTCTCCATCCTGGCAGCCAGGTAGTAGAATAAACTTCCACCGAATGTCCATATGGCCCAGTCTCTCGCTGTCTTCATGTAGCAACCAAAATGTCACATGATCACTCTCCACACAGGTAAAAGGTTTTCAAAAAACTTGTGTTTTCTTGATTTACCTACATCTGATTCCAGCAGGTTCTGGTTGGTTTGTGTTCTTGGCTTATTGCTTGTTTTGTACCAACATATGGTTTTGTCTACTAGGAAGAATACAAAGCACTACTGTATTACTGTAATACAGTAAATGTAATGATATTTCAAACACATACATGTCCCCAATGCTCTAGACTTTCATCAGTGTGCTGAAGCAATCCGGTGGTTGACAAACCTCAAGCCCAACAACCTCTGGTGATACTTTTTTCCTACACTTAAGTCTTGTCTACCAACATGTCGTACCTGAAGTAAGGGCTGATGGCAGCAAGCACATTTCTGTGACAGGCGAACGTCTCGCCATTATCCACCTCCACGACAATGTCAGTCAGCTGCGCTTCGTCATACAAGGCTTTGAGCTGTTGGAGAATGTTGCAGGCATGCAGGGCATCTACCCCATTGTAGCTGGTACTCGCAGATGTCCCGTTCTGTACTGGTAACAGCTTTCCAACATCTGCAAACATAACACAACATTCTAAATAAACCGGCCTTGAAACTAAACAGCTGCCAGATTCCGTGCATTTTCACAGCATTTCTTAGGTTGTAATCACCTTACATTAAGGAACACGCATATCAGGAGAGAAACATCAATCAATGAGTGTGTTTACATGCACTTAGTAATCTCAAAACTGCAGTAAATCAGGTTGTCTCAGCAATTTGATCAACGACTTTACATGCACTTGGGTCATCAGATAATGGGAATTTACATGACGAAGTAATTCGACATATACCTCAAAGTTCAATAATTGAAAAACAAAATGATTTTATTTCCTCAAGCACATACCTCCTACACTAGGATTTTAGTTTTCCTAAAAGCCTCTGCTAGCCGTGTCAATTTAAGTAATTTAATTTTAATTCCAAGGTTGCCAGATGCCGGCATAAACAATCATCAGGTCTATAGGAAAATCCCAAAAGAAGCCAATATAAGAGGACCTGGCAACCACGTTTAATTCCACTAGCCACTGTTGCAACAGCTCTGGATGGAAATACAGGAATTCAAATTTGGTCAAATCCAGCTTTCTTTCTTTCTCTGATTTCTTAGTCTGATCTCTAGACCATTGTACGCTTTATACATGACCACTTGAATCATCGGATATCTACAGATAAACGCACTTATTAATCAATCCATAAATGCTGTAGATGTACAGACAATTTCAACTAGATATATTATAGCAAAGCTACACAGCATGCTTGTGCCTAAAGCATTTTCGGTGCTGCTATTTTCATACAAAACTCTCTCTAACAAAGGGAACAGCTCGTACATACTGAGTCTGCTTAAACAGCACATACAGACACAAAAATACACGAGCGATCTCTTGTCATTAAAACTGACGACAAAAGTCTGACTGTCAAATATGGTGGGTTTAATCTCTGCTGTTGCTAAAAGGCTCGTCTAAAAGTTGCTGCAATGAATAAAGCAAATGAAAACGTGGTTGTAGCAATGAAATGAAATTCAAGCATGACGTGATTTACTGAGCGCTTTTGTGTCAGCGTTCAGAATGTGTTTCTGGTGTACAAGTTTAATCAGGAAAGAAATAATTACTGCTTCCAGGTGTGTAGCTCCCTACCAGTCCTAAAGACTGTTTAGACTCAACTTTACCTTCTTGCAGACTTAATTTTATTTATCTCATACCTGTAATAAACACTTAAATCAATGGCAATTTAGCGTAATCAATTACCTCAAAGCATGTCTTTGAACTGTAGGATGAACCTGGCGTGTCAAAAGTGAGCCAGGCTTTATTGTTTAATGCCAGAAGTAAATTTCACAGTTGGAAAAATCTAGAAGAGCAGGGGCTGTTGTAGCAGCAAAGTTGGGGGCAAACTCCATTCTAATACCCATGTTTTGTATATCATTGTTGATTGTTCACAAGGTTTTGTCTATATTCAGTATAACGTCTAAGTGGATATGTGGATATGAAGAAATAACTTTGCCCAGTGTAACACATTATACGTCCAACACGAAAGCATTATGTTCAAAGCATGGGATTCATGCTTATTAGTCACCAGTGATGAGTAGTGGTGAGGCACGATGAGTCAAGGGTAGATTAGCCAACTAGCTCATTAAACACCCAACAGACAGAGCTGCCTAACTGGTCATAAATCCAGCCAAACCTGTTTTAAAATAACTCCTCAGCACCAGACGCTTTAATGGAGTTCGGGCCTGCTACAGACAACATGAGAGTGTACTCTGAGCGAGTTCAGACAAACACTTAACATTAAGCAACTTGGCAGGTGAATGAAAAGCATCTTAATTCCACAATACATAATTACTTGCTTAATTTTTTTTATTCTGTATATTGTAGTGGTATATTTAGTATATAATAATGAAAAAAAGCCAATTCGCCCCTGTATCATCATTAAAAGGCACAAGCAATACATGTACTGATTAATAAGGACTGCTATGTAAATCCAAGCGTTCAGTACAAAACAAGACTCGGAGAACTCAAGAGTAAAATGGAAGGGAAAATAAATGTAACATACTTGGAAAAATTATATCATACAATACCTGTTGCTTCAGTACGGATCATTACATTGTCAGAATCTATAGGGATTACATTTATAAACTGTAGGCTAAATATTTTTTTCAATTCTTATGTACTGCCCTGTTATGTATGTGCTGTGGTTTTCTGATTCCTTGAAAATATGGAAAAGGCATACCTTAAATATTGGCAAAAGGAACGTTCTGGCATTTCCCCCACTTACATTTTTGATGGTGATGCTAATATCAAAGCTACACACTGACGCAACCACGGTCAAATTACATTCTTTATTAATTCCTTTTCTAATGCCTATTTAGAGTGACCATTTAATCTAACACATCTTTGGAATGTAGGAAGAAACTGGACCGCCCAAAATAAACCCACGAAGACACAGAGGAAATGCAAACTCCACACAGACCGAGGCCGTGGTCAGGACTGAACAAGGTGACAACAAAGCTAACCACTTTCACCACTGTGTCGTCCTACGAAAATCTCATTATTTTAGTAAGGGCATAAGCATGGTGTCATTAAAAAGGAAAAAAAAACCTAACTTAAAGGATCCTAGCTTAAAGGTCTCATGGCATGCTGCTTTTTTTTAGGTTTTTATACAGGCCTTAGTGGTTCCCTAATACTGGTTCTGATGTCTCTGTCCCGAAATTCAGCCTTGGTGTAGAATTACAACCACCAGTTTTGAGCTAGTCCCACAATGAGCTTGTAATAATGTATAATAATGTATAATGAGAAGGAGAGAGGGGGGAATGGTCTAACATGATCCGTTCTTGTAACGAGATGGCTAATAGGTTTACATTTGCTGCATTTAGCAGACGCCCTTATCCAAAGTGACTGATACACTCAAACTGCATACGATTCAAGCAATCGTGGGATAATGGCCTTGCTTAAGGCAGAGGTGGGATTTGAGTACAGCACCTTAACCGCCACAGTCCCATAGACATGCTATAAAAAGTTGAAACTCAGCCGCTACAGCAAAATGGGCTCCAGTACTTTAATTGGTCTGTTTATGAACGCTGTTGCAGTTATTATGTAGCTAACGCTACCCTATGTTGTTGTCTTTTAATGTTGCTCTGATTGGCTATTGTTCTAAAGCTGCATTTGCATTTGTATCAGTAATATCAGTAATCTAGAGCTGATGGGCGGGGACCGCCTGTTAAAAAGACACAGTTGGGGGCTTCTGGGCTATGGATTACCATGGCGCAATGCTAGAAACTGTCGGTCGACCTGTAAACAAAACCCTTGTTTGTGCAATAAATTGTATCATGTTTGACTTTTAATTTGTTCTCGTATTTTAATCTTTCAAATGAAAGCTTATTCACTTTTGCTTGTAAAACTAGTAGCCCAAGATGGCAGCTCTTCAACTAAAGAGTGGGCGAGACTCTGGTGGGGGTTGACCTGTATGGGGTGGGGTCCCTTCATGTGACATAACAATAAAATCGAAACGGTTCATAGAAGCATATGATTCCTAAT
>JAYJMA010130818.1:0-16104 GCA_036873895.1 Parotocinclus cabessadecuia | reverse complement strand
GCGCCTTGTCTAGGGTTGTACCTTCCTTGTGCCCTGTACTGCCAGCTAGGCCCCGACTCAACCCAAGGACCTGAACCACCAACATTTTCACGTAGTAAACGTTACGTTTACCACGTTCTCTAATGGTGTAATCATATTATAGTCGAACGAAGACAATGTAAGATTTAGAAGAAAATTAACTTTAGGAAGGAAGGAATCAACTTAAACTTAATCAGAATCTTTCACAAAAAGTCTACTGAATATTGCCAGCACCATCCTTTTTATAATTAACTGGGAAAACAGACTAATTACATTTCAAATCACCCTCAATCAAAAACGGTCCAAAACTACACTAAGTGAAGCAAGCGGTCGAAGATGCACACTTGCAATCTTTACCTCACACTATTTAAAATAAAACCTGTTCTCTGATTGGATACTGAATAAGAACAGCAAACCTCAGTTAGCCAATCTGAGTGCCGATTTTTTAAAGGTCTGGCAATGCTGTGCTTTCTCCACAAGGTGTCTCGCTACATCAGTAAACCTCGAGGTCTTAGCGTTTGCGGGTTTTGATTTGTGAGACCCAGTCCTGCTATCCGTGCTTCTGTGGCTTTTATGTGCTGCTTTGATCATTTCCACTTAGATTTACTTTGTAGTTCTGTAATTACAGACTGTAGTTCATCTGTTTCTCTACATGCTTTTTTGATCCTAGTTTTAATGTTATTATTATATTATAATCAAACTAATGCAATGTAACTTTTAGCAAATAATGGCAATGATTGTGTTTTCCTGAATCATTATTAATCAGCTTATATTAATCAGTAATATATACATGTAAAACAAAATAATAACATTTCAAACCACCCTCAAACAAAAACGATCCTAAACTACACAAAGAAAAACAAGCAGTTTGAAAATGCACACTATTCAAAATAATGTCCAATGACGTGTCCAAGTCCAAACTAGTAGCTCATGTGAACAGAACAAAAGCAAAATAAATGATTTATTACCAAGAACTTCTGTTATATAAATTGGCTTTGCCATGTGTGTGTATATATATATGACCAGTCTTGAGATGAACTTGTGTATGGATATAACTTTGTGTGTGTTGCTGAGATGGTCACTGATGCCGATAGCGACGTTAAAGAAGCCAAATAAACAAACAAACTGATGGTTTTGCTTATAGGGCTAAATATCTGAATTTCACAAAGCATGGTCAGGAAGTGTCATTCCAGGGCTTCATTAGTGAAAATAAAGGAGAAAGCTGTATCAATACTTTGACATATTTCATGTGGGCACAAACAAAGCTCTTATTTATAGTCATTTTGCCAGATAACTTGGAAAACTGAAAATTAATGAGAAATTTAAAAAATGCATGGGCAGTAAACAAAGTTTCAAGGTCTGGCAATACTGTGTGTGTTCTCCTCTAGGAGTCTCACTACATTAGAAAAGCTCAGAGCCGCGTCGTTTGTGTGGGTTTTTAATTCCTAAGACCTGCTTTCCGTTGTTTTGTGGCTTTAAACAATCAGCAGTGGAAGCAGTGAATATGACCTCCATCCAAATGAATGCCTGGTTTAGATGTGACTTGAACGTGAAATCGTTGGGGGGAGATATAAATGATCTGAGCCAAAGCATAGAAAGAACACCGCTCCAAGTGGAGAGTCTAAAAACAGCAGAGTGTTAGTGATAAACCACGTGCTTTCCAGGAAACAAGGGATCAGACTAAACGACATTAGCGATGCTCTGGGGCTGCAATGGATGTCCTCAGTACACCTCACTTTAGAGGATGTTCATGAGTTCATCTTCTACATATACTGATTTTGATTATATAGAATAGAAAAAATAGATGAAAAGTAGCCTGAAAGTTTGTGAACGCTTTTGAATGTCTTACATTTCTGCATAACCATAATCATTTTTTTCCACACAAGTCCTAAACACAGATAAAGCGAACACAACATGATTGTGGAAGTGTATCTTGAGACACAAACAGGAGATTTCTCAGGACTGCTCAAGCTCATCAGGTTCGGAAAAGGTTCAAAACCGTATCTAAAGAGTTTCGACCCCACTGTTATACTGATTGTGTCCAAATGGAGGCATTTCAAGACCACTGTCCAACCAACCAACCAAGATCAGCAAAACAGGCTCAAAAATGTATAATAGCACCATCATGTATCAGAGTTGGGATGAAATTTTTAGCTATACTGTGTGTTTTTGTCAGTGTTGTTGAAATCTGTGGCTTTCTCCATGCAATCTTTCCATGAGCATCAGCATTGTTGCTGATGGTGAGGTCCTGAACGCTAAAATTTCCACACCATTATCTCCTAAGGAGGGTAAATATTTTCTTGAATTGGATTTCCTCCGTTTGTGCGTCCTGACTCTACGGTCATCTCACAGCTCCAGAGATCCATGATCCTGGACTGTGAAGTTTGTGTGTACGCATTGCATACATACTAAATAACGTGTTTTCACATTAAAGAGAAAATCAAGATGTTGCAGCAGCAGAATCTTTCCCACAAGCTGCTAAAAAAAACTAGGAGCTTATTTTTAAATAACGTATAATGGCAGGCATCTTGATGTACAGAAGAGCAATAACAATTTAATAACTGTGAGACATTTGAATTCTTATATTATAGCACATAATTATTATAAATAGATTACTTTAAAGTACATTTCCTTTACAGATCATGATGACAGTCATATCCCTTTAAGAAAGGGGAGGAGAACTGGCAGACATCTCTGAACAGCACTGTAGTTATTGTTGCGGGGGCTTACAAGGGCTGTATTACTTGCAGATATCATCAGTTTGACTGTTGATTTGCCAGTTTTTCATTCACATTACATTTCTTGTCATTTAGCAGACACTCTTATCCAGAGCGATTTACAATTAATACAGTCTTACAATCCAAGCAATTGTGGGTTAAGGGCCTTGCTCAGGGACCCAACTGTGGCAGAGGTTGGATTCGCTTGGGAGAATGCCTTGCCTTTACTGTACAGTATTATTTTCTGTCTTTGGATTCCTGACCAAAGCCTTAATCAGAACTGGTAGAGAGCTTCTGTCCATCATCCAATGGCACCGGTTCGAATATAATTTTAATGTTTGATTCCATTATCGTCTTACAACCTGTTTAAAACTTGTGCTCTATTTAGGTTACATTAGTGAACATTTACATTGCATAAGATGCAGTTTCACAGAACATATCATGGACGTTAAGCAATGCAAGCTGTAAATCTGACTGACACTAAAACAAGACTAGCCAAAGCAACATTAGGTAACATTACCAATTAGGTGTCAAATGTTCTGTTGTATAAATGTTGTCATGTGTCATGTTTAGGACTGAAACAATTCTTGTAACTCAATTACAAAAAAAATCATCCTTTCAACTTCTTTACAAATGACACGACCAAGAGACGTTGGTTGACAGTTGGTTGTCCATAGTCACCCCCAGGTTGTGTGCCACCATAGAGGGGGAGATCCGAGCCTTGTCGATTGAGAGGACAAGGTCCTGGTGGGACAAGAGTCACCTGAAAAGAGTAATACTTCTGTCTTTCCAGGATTTAGCTTAAGGTGATGATCCGCCATCCATGATGATATTTCATCATGATGAGTAGTCATTAGTAGTAGAGATGTACTGATTGCAATTTTCTTTGCTGTTTTTAAACATGTGACAGGCTGATTCCGGTTCAGCTCTGATCTTTGTCTGTCTAGAATTATAAATGACAGCATAACGAAAAAAAAAAATTTCATTTAACTTTTTTAGGACTTGATCTTGTCTTGGTAACATTATTAAACAATCTTGGGATAAGCCATTTCTGACTTTGGAAAATAATGATGTAATGGTCAGTTTGAAGTTACAAGGGGAAAAGAAAACCAAAAGTGAAAGCATTTGCGAGGGAAAATCCTAAACCCCATCTACAGGAGAACCAGCAAGTAAGTTAGGAAAGCATTTTGTGGTGCAATTGCTCAGAGACACACAGAAGAGTGCCATAGAGACTGAGACTTTCCTGGAAAGAAAAGTAAATGTCAGCCAAATTATTCCTAATATAATATATCTAGGAGATCATTTGCCTTTTGTAAATGAAATTAATTGATCATTAAGAAATAATGATCAATATATAGTCTTTTGAACAGTTAATGTCAGTCAGAACAAACTATTTGACATAATAAAATGAAACTAAAATGTAGTCACACTGTTTTTTTTTTTTTTATTTAAACCATATCTAACACAAGTCTAACACAAACAATACAATAATAACCATTTTTATATGTTGTGCACATAAAAATGAAGGAAGGTCACAAATCAAGTCTGCTTTATTTTGAACATATATATTTCAGTTGGACTTATTTCTGAGAAGGTCCTGTGCAGACTATCAACACCTGACTCATGAAATGGAGTCGGACAGCAGATGTGTTAATATTTGGCACGATCACAGGAACACCTGGGGTAGAGTGGCTGTTTTCCTGCTATTGTACAGTAGATGATTGAATGTGTAATTGATCTTGCTGATTGCAGGATATTTTCCTTCAGGTGACAGAGCCTAACATTTTAAGAGCCTGCTTTTTCTGGTCAGGACCATCGGGATCTGAAGCTTGGATGCAGATGTGAGTCAATCCATTTCAGGGCTGCCACAGATGGATGATCCTGGTCTAATTTTTGTTTATGAATGCCCCATACACAAGCCAGCTATTGTATGCTTGTAAATGAATGTTGACGGGACCCTATGAGTAGCCATTAGTAGTGTTGTACTCTTGTCTCATCTCAATCTGAGCCTCATTTGGACTTCTTCTCTTGGTCTGTGGGTAAGATGGATTTCAGAGATCAGTGCAATGGGTCTGTCTGAGGTCATTTAATTACAAAATTAACCTTTTTTATCCCTACTGAATATCAACAATCTATTCTATCAGAATAAAGCAGTCCTTTTTTTGTCATGCCTAATTAAATCTGTTAATGACTGGTTTCTTGGCATCAGTGGGAGTTTGTGTGAGTAAATGCCTGGTCTGGAACAAAAGAGCAAAAAAAATGATTTTCAAACTAGCCGGAAACAGTTCCTTGAGTTTCATCGTTCTATTTTCAGAAAACATACAACATTTAATCCTGGATTTAATACTAGGCTTCCAACCACTGAGCCTCTCAAGATATACTCAAGTTTTTATGTGTTAATTTTACATAAACAAAAGTATAACAGAAGCAAAGATAATGAAGCAAAGACTATCCATATCGCAATGCTGATGCTTCCAGTTTTATCCTACGAGTTGCCTTGTGAGAGATGAATAAATGTTTTGCGTTAAACCCTGAGTGCTATATAGTGTTTCAAAATAAGCAGTACTGTTTTATGCAGCAAAGGAAGTGAGAAATGAACATGATTGCACTGATTGCAACATCAGTGCAGTTAATCAGTGATTTTTTTTTCCGGGCTCTGCTCCCTACTCATCTTGTTGTGCATCACAATGGACAAGAAATAAACAAAATAATTTTCCCAGCATTTCCTTGGCATTTGCCTTTTCCCCAGACTAGACTATACACAATCCTTGGCGCAACCCTTTTCTAGGCTCTCCACACTCCCAGCCTGTATACTTTTCAGTCACAAGCATGTAAATATGAAATCTGCACAACAAAAGAATCCTATGTTGCATCATGAGGCTTGTGATTATCCTCTACGTGTCTGCTAATTCCATGCTTGACTAGTAATTATATGATTTTACCCTTCATGTTGTGATTTGTTACGAAGTTTTGGAGAAACAGATAGTTGTAGTTAACAGATGAATTATCTGTATTATCTGTTAACAGATAATTGTTAACTATAGTATGTCGTGTATATACAGTATAAATATGCAGGTATTCTCTGTGACTTTTCAAAGGACTTCCTGCTACTACTACTACTACTGCTAATACTAGTAATAATAATAATAATAATTATAATAATAATAATATTTCCAACAAGCCAGTTCAATTTTTGTTGTTTTCTTCTTATTAATAATCATATATATGTAGACAGCTAAATGACCTTTAACTCTAAATATCTGGACAATTTATGAAACTTAGCCATACATATCTGGACAGGTAAGTAACCCTTAAACACAAATATCTGGAAAGCTAAAAGACAAATCTGAGTTCATATATGAACAGCTGATTGTCTTTTAAATTTAAATATCTTACTCACAACCATTTAATAACCACTTAGCAATTAAGTATTGGTGCTTGCAAGCCAAATTTTCAATGTTTGTTCACAAACTTTCCATTTCCAGTTCAATGTGTAACTGCTTATTGAGATGTATATGACAAGGACCAAGTTGGATTATTTTATTGTCAATACAGATAAGGTAATTGATGCTGACTTTATAGAGTAAAAATGTGTTACTCTACTGTGTCCTAGTTCAACTGGTGTGCAGCAGCCAGGCTCCCTGTCACTGCTCCCTGACTTGTTCTGTCACTGCTGTTGCCCAAGTCTTGAAATTGACATAAAAATGAATGTTTGACAAATGTCTTGGTCTCTAATATTAGCACATGGACTGCTACTGGCACAGCAACAGATTGGAAAAAGATTCTACAATATAAAAGAGGATGTTAAAAACTAGTAATTACAGGTATGTGCCACAATGTTTGTTTGTGGTCTGATAAGGTTATTATCATTTATGATTAAACACATGGTTGTATTAAATACAAGTTGCAGGAACAGACTGAATGATGGCATTAAGCTTCTTATGAACACCCCCACTCATAGAGTTTAGTGAATTTCTCTCCTAGACAAAGGTTAAATGCTCTCAAGGTTCTGAAGCATAAAAATAGGACCCTCAAACTATCTGCATTCCCAGAGGAGTTAAAAAGACAAACTTCTGTTTAGCAGACTACTGACCAGCCTTTGTGCTTTTGTAGATTCACGTAGACAGGACTCTAAAGTCCTAAAGACAGAGTAGCCATTACATGAAGTTAAATAATAATTACACATGTTTAGATGAAGCTCATATAAAGATCTCCAACCATCAAAATGAATTTCAGGTGGTCTTGCAAGGAAGTAAAATTTCAGATGTTTTCAGGGAGGCAGCAACAAGATATTCACAGTGTAATTTGTAATTTTTTTTCAGCTGATGTGCACACGTCCCATGAACGATGGACGAGCCCTTGTTACTGAAGATAAGAATCACCATCAGATTTAAAGTGCCATGCTTCATGTAAAAAAAACACCAACCATTAAAACAAAAGGTCTGGGATGTGGCATTGGTTCTGTGAATAATGTATTATATACGCCTAATGAGGTTATGGTGGATCATTAAAACATTTAGAAGTTGAAAGTAGAAAAGGAAAAGAGAACCTAAAGTGAAAACAAACGAACTGACAGGGAAAACCCAAATCTCCACCCACAGAACATCTCCCAGTAAGCTAGGACAGCATTCTGTGGTGCAGTTGCTCAGAGAGACACAAAGAAAGAGTGGAACAGAGACTATCTTCATTATGATGACAGCTTTTATTTCCCGAAGGAAGAGTAAAGGTCAGTCAAATTTTTCATAGCCAATCTCTCATTTACGTTTGAAAATATCTTTTGAACTGTTATTTTAAGGTAAAACAAGTTATTTCACTAAGGCATAATGTTATTTATGTTTTACCTATCTTAGAACTGTTTTAGTTTAATTGTTTTGCTGAGTTATCATCAGCAAATATCCGACTGAAAGTGTAATAACTTTACGTAATTTAACTGTTTACTAATGGTATAATGTATTGCTGGAATCTAACTGTGTTGTATATGGACCAAAGTTGTGTGTGTATTTTTGTATTCTGCTTCACGAATCATTCCCTAAATCATCACAAATTATATTTAATTCGTAAAATTATGCTCATGAATTGCATAGGTGCGTCATGTCTATTTTATTCATACGCTTGCTCTGCATACAGAAACACGATATGTAGCGTAACATACTGAGCACAAAAATGAGGACATTTTTAAAATATCCTATAATTAAATAAACCCTAATGTTTAAAAGCAGTGTATAACAGCAACACTATTTCCATCCATTTCTTTTCGCTAATAGACGTCTGTTGTTTTTTTTCTCGTTTTCCAATAACAAAGCGCCATGAAATCATTAAATCCTACACGTATATAACGTCGATTTACACGTTATATGGGACTCACCCATTCACCCACCCAAACATCGCTGAAAGACTCCGTACATACTAACTAATAAAACAATAACAGCGTCAGTGATGGCGCACTAATACCGTTTTGTAACGGAGCAGGACGCCTTTACCCGCGCATGCGCATCGCTTTAACCCAGTTTCAACCCACGTTCAACTTGTATTACATTGTAGTAAATCCTAAGTGTGGCTTTATATGTTGATAAACTGTAACTAGGTTAAGAAACGCATAGTTGGTCTCAGTACTGTCAATCATCCTGCTGTGTTTTGTCTATGCGACATGGGGTGCGTTTTAAACTTCTTATATCATGCACTCGCTGCCTTTCCCTGATAACTGTATATAGCTCGTCACTGTTTGGAATGAAAACTGGAACATGTGCTATGTCGCAATGCTTTCTGGGGCAGGCTCCTCTGCTGTAGTGGACGGTGGTGTTCACTGGTCCCCACTCCCTTACCAGGGCTCATCTTTCACACTCATCATAGGCTACTAGGACAATTTAACTGTCCTCAAGATGGTGCCAGTGATTCTTTTGAGTGTACATTAAGAAGCGATGTGGGCAAGGGCATGTTAAAAGTCTAAGATGGTTAAGATGGTTTCTACATCATGATGGTGAAATAATGAAGCTGCTTTCCCCCAGAATTCACAGGGCATAGAGGAGCACTGAGAAGTAACATTGATAGCGGCCTGAGCTCAAATATCCATATGCCCACACCCTCACACCAATGTGTATGTTCTGTTTGCTATGAATTGTATTTATTTATTTGTAATTATTTAGAGGAGGTTAATGTGTGATTCGTGGGAATTCATTTAAGAAGTAATGGTTACTTATATATAATAATGTGAAGGGGAACTAAATCAATGTGAAACTGTTCTTAGTCCAAGTAACATTCAAATACTAGAATTTTGCAAACTTAAAGTTGTCTGAACACTACATTATATGCAGCAACTCATAAACTCGCATCTACAATTTGGAGCAGTAAGGTAGATTTGTCTAATATACTGTAATAAACTCCAGCAGCACTACTGTGTCCTATCCATTCATACCAGCAAAACACACATTAACACACCACCATATCAGGATCACTGCAGTGCTGAGAATGATCCAGCACCCAAAGCACCTGATTTGTGGTGGTCCTGATTGCTAGAGAACAGATTAAATGGGACAACTAAAATATGCAGAGAAACAGCTGGAGTACAGTCTGTAGCTGTAGAACTACAATGCATCTGTATGATATTAGTATATATAAGTGGAATTTATGATGACCAGTTAGTGCAGAAACAAAGAATGTGTACCTTATAGTGAGAAAAAACAGAGTAAAACTGAACACAAGTGAGAAATGGTGGGTAATAAACACACTGTAAAATAAAATTTAGCTAAGCAATCACTCACATAAACACATTATCTTAAGAGCTAAAATAGTTATTTATGTAAATAACTACATACTGGGTGTTGCAAGCTTCTGATGCCTTTTTCGAAACATGGGGTAACATTTGTTAGGGTTTTATAGCCTCTATCAGTGGTTCTCAAATGTTTTTCCTTGAAGCACACGAGTGTCCAAGAAAAGCTGCCCCCAGCCTACACATATAGGCCAGAAATTATAATTTAACCGAAATTATAGCTTTTTCTCTTGGGTTACTTTTATAGTTTGTTTTTCCTTATTTTCATTTTTACTGTATTTCTCGTTTCAATACAGATAAACATGGGCTAAAATCAAACATTAAGTTTGTTAAATATATATTTATATTGATTTTTCCACAATGAGTGTACTACTTTAAGTTTAATTATCATGAGTAATTGTATCTGGACAAAATCAATACACCTTAAAGAAGACACAGGTTTTTACACCCCCAGAAATGTTTGGCACACCCAGAGGTGGTGAAGACTCAAGGCTTGGAACCATGGGCCTAAATAACCAGTGAAACCAGTGCAAAATGTTTACGATAGAATGTTTAGTTTGTGTTAAGTAAATATGTTTTAGTAGGCATTTGTCCGTACTTTACTAAGATAGAGGTCAATTTTTTCTAATAAAGTTGGAAACTAACATTGGATTCATGTATCTTGGTAAACTTTCAATCTGTTGTTTTTTGATTTTTTATTGATTTTTTTTACAGATTCATTAGAGAGTGAATCCACCATGGCTGAAAACCAAACTGATGAGTCATCCACTAGTGCCTCAAGCAAATACAACCTGCAGATGCTTAAAAAGATAAAGAGAGGCTTTAAAAAGAGTCAAAATTCTCTCACATCTGACCCTCTGACAGGTACAGTCTAATCAATTCATTCTAATAGGGGCTGTGGGAAAAAAAGCTTAACAGTGTTACACAGTTACATGAAACATTGATTTGAACACATAATTAATCATGTGAAGTCTGACATGGTGATTTGTATGAGCTCTGTGCATTCAGCTTTCATTTCTGCCAGAAATAGAACTAGAATTTATTAATTTAATATAGAGCAACTGTGCAATTCTTCATTGTATATGATGCTGATTGAATCTGAAAGAATTTCATTATGTATTTAAGGCCTCTTATACATTGTGATAATTTTACCTTCTTACATTGGTTCTATCAGAGGACGTGGAGCAGAATAACTTAGCCGAAGCTGACCAACAGATTTTGGAACAAGAAGATAACCGATTCAGAAACTCCAAGTCATCGGATGATTTAAAAGGTATAAACCATGTCAAAAATCACACAGTTCACCTCTTCTGTAAGCAAAAAAGTAAGCAGTTTAGAATGGATAAAATATAAAGCTTTTTTTAAAACAGATTCTCTAAACATGGACTCCATATCTACAGACACGACTGATGGACAGGACATTTCTGAAACGTCTAGTGCTTGCTCAGGGCAAGAGAAACGAAAAATCATAACACTAAAACCAATTAAAAACATTATCTACAAGACGGCAGGCTTTATGAAGAAACAAAATCCTGTCGTAGTCGACCCTCCCGCAGGTACAGTATACTGTATTTCCTTGTAATAGAGGAGTAGAGGAGTATCTCAGTTGTTAATATATGCTACATCCAGGATGTATTTCAGACTTACAATTTATCATTTTGTAATGTTGCCATTCCCTCTCATGACGGCAAGCGATGAAGTGTTTCGGGTTTTGTATTTTGTCCCATTCTTCCTTAAAAACCGGGTACAGCTCAGGAATACAAGCAATTCAGAACCATGACCCTCCATACATTAGTAACATGTGCAGCCCACACCCTTGTCCTTCTATCTCTTAGAAAACACAACTTTTACAGTTTCAGAGGTGTATTCTTGTTTAGATTCCTTATTATTAAGAATGGATGATGTTACTGATGTCTTGAAGCACTTCTGTAAGTCACTCTGGATAAGGGCGTCTGCTAAATACTGTAAATGTAAATGTGAAATGCAGCACGTAGTTTTGCGATGCAAGTTGTTAAAAGTTGCAAGTGACACAAATATGGAGATTAGAAAGAAATATTTGATGTGTTTTTATTTTAAGAATAAAAATGCATATAAAAAGTGTTCCTTATATTTAAGACATTTCATGTTTTGTCTGGCCAGCATCATCATTTCATTTGTTAATAAACATCTGTTCCTGCATTTCAAGCCTGCACACATTCCAAGAAAACATTTGGACAAGAGGCAATTTAGAGGTAGTAATTAACTTAAAAAAAAATTCAACTATGATGTGATTTCAAACAGGTGATATGAACAGGTGACTGTAATCTTCATTTGGTACCGGGGGGAAGAAGATAATCATGGTTGGGGAATCTGCATCCAGGAAAGTCTATGATGAGCATAGATGGTCACATGATCTCCTGTTAAGTAAGAGTAGGCAATTAAAACACTAATGTCAGATGTCAGTTAATTATTGCAGATAATGTTACCATTGTTCTTACAAACTGAAACCTTTAATAATGATTTTGCATACTTGATTTCATGTTTTATTAATCCACATAGTTATATTTTCATTACTTTGTATCCTTAGTGTGTTCTTTAAACATATCTGTGACTGATCTGTACATTTTCAGAGGTCCCGTTTGATATTAACCAATATCTGGAGCAGAATCGTTTATCTGAAGCTGGCCATGAGCTGTTAGCTCAGGAAGATTGCCTGTTGAGATGTTCGCAGTCATCAGATCACTATGAGGAAACCATTCTCACCGAGACTGAGAAGGACAGACTTCAGAAAAACTACGAAACCCTAAAGCTGCACATAAAGATGGCTATAGCTGAGTCGTTCAAAGGAAACCACGA
This sequence comes from Parotocinclus cabessadecuia, assembly GCA_036873895.1. Taxonomy (NCBI): domain Eukaryota; kingdom Metazoa; phylum Chordata; class Actinopteri; order Siluriformes; family Loricariidae; genus Parotocinclus; species Parotocinclus cabessadecuia. The sequence continues at coordinate 3,768 of JAYJMA010130818.1, read as the reverse complement.
GAGACTAAAATCTGCAGTGACTGCTATAGTTCATCAGGAAGAACAAGACAGGAACTGGAAGAAGGTGGCAGAAGAGAAGCATCCACAATGGAGACTTATGAAATGCCGGCAGATGCATGACGCACTGCTCCAACAGATGGTAGAGGAACGAATGCAGTGGACAGATGAAGAGAGTGGGGCAGACAAGCTGTCCACCTCCCTAAAAAGAGAGGTGTATAGGATGGGCATATGCATTAAAAAAGACTTGCTCTGGGTGGTCAGGAATTTATTGCAGTGTTACCCACCAGAATTTGACATTTGCAACCTGTATACTCAGCTATACCATAAAGCTTTCTCCAAGAAACTTGTGGAGTTGGCTCAACTCGCCATGGACTTGCCAGATTGCGCTTATATGCTAATTTGGATTCACAGTTATTATCCAAGGTAAGACATGTGGACCATATATATGCTTATTGATTAAATAGACATATTACTGAGCCGTCTTTGTAATATAACGAAACCTTATCTAATCATAGTTTTACACATTGACTACAGAATAATTCCATTATAACATCTTTTCAAATGTTTTCAGCGATGTGTTAAAACATAAAGAACTAGAGCCACACATCAACTCTGAATCACTGGAACCTTTGTTACCTGAGGAAGATTTGAAGAAATTACTGGAGCTGTACTTTTCACAACAAGAGGTGGATCATTTGCTTAACGATTTTAATTAGTTAGTTTAATTTGGCACTGTTGGTCTCCAGCATGTATCTAACAGACCTAGCCTCCACCCAGAGGGACATGAGATTGAATCTCCGGACTGAATCTCCAATTTTCATCCTGTGAAAACAATACTTCTTATCATGAATGATTTAGTTCTGACTAGTTTAATGCTGGGTCCTAGTTCAATATATAAAACTATAAGTTATATAAAAAAATAATCTATGTAGGGTTTATTGGGCTGCTTAATTACTCTATTAACAAAATGCATGCTCATCAAAGAACATGGGTGCCCCAATAACAATCAAATTGACATGCTTATGTTTTTTTATTACTATATGTTTGTAAGATCACATGTACGATATATTACTATTTTTCATATTTTTAATTAATTCTTTGTCCAAAGCAGTGGCACAAGTGGTTAGCGCTGTTGCCTCACAGATCCAGAGATTTCCGGTCAATTTCCCGGACCAGACTCCACCTCTGTGGAGTTTCAATATTACCACACCATGTCTGCATGGGTTTTCTCTGGATATCGTTTGAGATTCTAAAGAATTATATTACTTTAGTGTCGATGTCTGGGGCTGTTTTAGACATTGCACCTTGTGTCACCAGTTAAGTGCTGACTCTCTGTGACCATGAATTGAATTAAGTGTTTGTGGAAAATGAATGAATTCATTATTTTTTTCTGTCTTGATTACAGGGTCAGATTAAGAAATGGTGGTGTAATGCTATTACTAAAGAGAAGGAAAGTTGGACAGATAACAAGCTTGACATTATTGACGGATACCACTTTTCTCATCTCACTGTGGATATTATACCAGTATGCACAACACTTTATTCTTTATGCTTCCAATGCATGCACGCACGCGCACACACGCGCACACACACACACGGTCCTTGACAACTTATCGACGAAAAATAAAGATTCAAAAATGATTACACTGTGCTACAAAATGTAAAACATTTACTGGGTAAGAAATAAAAATGTTCATTTCTTAATGATTTTGAAGTGCTAAACTCAAATATAACAAGAAAACTGTCGTTTGTCTCTAGTTTCTATGCAATCGAAGAGTTGGTGGTTTACTGTTACATAAATTAATAATTAATTAGAACCTTGTAACTATTACTTCTGAAGATACAGTATAAAACTGAACTTGTATTATTCACCAAATGATTCATAGTAAACTCAAAGGTATTTTAATGTAATTCCATGAATCAAGCACAAAAATTAATTAATCACTGGACTGTATGAAATATGTCCTCAGTAACTGAGGTTCCTTTTTAAGTGACTCTTGCATTCAAGCATCGGATTATCTCTGAGAACTGTCCAGCAGTCTGCAAGCTTTGAAGTTTTGAATTTACCCTGATTTGTTTTTCCATAGTCGAAATTTCCTGGTGAAAAAAACTTACCGTGTTCATCACTGACTGCTCTGCAGTCTGGTGCAAAGACGTCTAGATGAGAGTGCACAAAATGTTTTAAGGACATGTTATAGCCAAGTTCTTTATATGCCTGAAGGAGATTTTCCACTAACTCCTCATAGTTTTCTGCTTTGTTGTTACCACTAACTGGAATGTTGCCCATGTAGTCGTTTCCACTCATACCAGTACAACACAACACATCAACAGTTTGAAACTACAAAGTGGGTAACTCATAAAATATACAGTGTGTGCATTAACAAGATGGTCTACTAGTGAATATATATCTAGTGCATTACGGCATATTTGTACGAATCTGTGCCTCACATTCGAAATCTTTTACTTTGCAGCTAATTAATGGAGCCCTGAGAGAAGCAGTGACTGTGTCTGGTAACAACGATAATGCTCAGAGGTTACTACTACAGCTAGACAGCTTCCTAGAAAGGTATTTAGAGTAATCCTTTTTATGTTTTACCGCAACATTATATTAATATTCTAAAAGCACTGTGTAAGAACTTGTCACATTTAATAGTGGTGTTTGATTTCACTGTATATAATATAAACATTAAACCAGTGGCCACGGACAGTTGTTACATTTAATTAGCTATATTATAATTTACTTGCACTTAGACTTATATATATAATATACCTTTCATTTAGAAATATCCCCTACTTTTTTGTGAGCAGTGTATATTTAATGTCTATGCCGTGCATGAGCAGTATACTAAATATACTTCTGAATGTACTAAACGTGCTTAATGGAATTTTTTTTGGCAGCTATAAGAAATGCATTGATAAACTCATTAAAGGAAAACTCAGCAATATCCCTAACATCTTGAAAGGCAATCTGGTTAGCATCAAGCAGTTAAGGTGAGTAAAGGATTGCGAATGCTGTATTAATTTATTTCTAAATACGTATAAGTTTTCAATCCCTGTTTCATTTTTGCGTCTGAACGGCTAAAAAGATTTGATTATTTACATAAAATACTTAAGCAGAAGCTTTTTGTAGTGAAGCTTGCATATTATGAGGAAGAAACTAGGAAGTCTGCACATATCTGTGCTTTTTCAGCTAGCATGTTTGTTGCATGTTTACAGGGAGTACATCGAGCAACAAGACGATCTATCGGGCGATGTGAAAAAAACCTGGCTCGCCACTGTATCAGATCTAAGAGACTCCTGTCACAGATACTTCCTCACTCAAATTCACAAGGAGCTCAAGGTATGATTCATTAGATGAGATCTATACATGAATATAATAATTGTGTACTTGCCAAACAATCTGGATTATACAGTGGTTCTTGAAAGTTTAGAATTTAGACTGTTCTATATTTCTGCATAAATATGGCCTAAACATCAATAGGTAGAGAAGGAACCGACTTAAAGAACTGAAATGATCTGTTATAGAATCCAGAATGAAATATTCATAATTATATATCTGTGAGTGGAAAAAAAAGCATATGAACATATAGGATAGCAGTTAATTTGAATGTGAAATCAATGCGATGACAAACTGGTATGACAAACATACCACGACAGTTTGTGACTTTTGGACTGTAAACAGTATCGATAGTCCTTTTTTCGACCTTTTTTTCAACGTTTTTTTTTTTTTTTTTTTTTTTTTTTTTTTTTTTTTTTTAAAAAAAAAAA
>JAYJMA010130786.1:0-16107 GCA_036873895.1 Parotocinclus cabessadecuia | reverse complement strand
GGGAGCCTTTTGCTCCACCTTTTGTGTTACCCCTCATCCTTTTGACGTCGTTCGTTCCCCCATCCCGCATCTTTGGGTCCTCCCTCCAGTTCCGTAACATCCACATTACATTTAAATTTATATTATATACAATAAATACATTTAGCCTGCAGTCATGTTAGTTTTACTGTTCATCGTTACACTACTAACGGCATGTAGAAGAACAGGCAGCTGGAGAACCACTGACTCATCCATATCAAAATGATGACCTTGACATTAAAGTACCACAGTTCCACAGTTTTATGAAAAGATGTTCCCCCAAGGCCATATTCTAATATAACTCCAGCAAACTGTGAATTAGCTTGTGTGCATCTCAGGTAAAGATACCTCACGTTAGAATTGTGTTTTTGCCAAACGTCCTGTGCACCCCGGGAGACCCACTGCATACCACTGAATACCGGTCTTGATTATGGAAAAAGGGACGAAGGGAATTCAGGATCTTCCCAGCAGGATTTTCCAGCTTCTTGAACATCTGGTATGAGCTACAGTGCTTGGCTTTGATATGCCTCTCCACCCAGTTTTATCAAATCTGCATCTTCCCCTATTACAGGCATAAATATGTCTTAATAAACGCAAACTAATCCCCGATTACAGCGTTATTTCTTCAAATACAAGCTTTCATAACTATGCAAAAGCATAAATAAATAAAAGCTCCTATTTGTTTTTGTGAGCAGTGTGGTTACAAGAATAACAATTATAGTAATCATATCATATCATACCCATCTAAAAAAAAAACAGACAATTCACTAAGAAGGTTATTTAGTTATGAGATGGCATCTAAAATTAGTGCATCGTCGGTCGGTCTGTTCCTGTATTTTTTATTAAAGCAATACACTGCAGAACAAAGCAACATAAACATCAGAGAGATCAAGAACATCAGCATCTTCGGTAAGTAAAGAAAGATCAGCAGCAGATGCTGTTTAATTTCACACCTGCAAACATCACCTTAAAAGTCAATAAGAAAGAACAGAGGTGATCAAACCGACAAAAAACTTTATTTTTTTAAAAACTGATCCATAAAAGCTAAGTTGTTTGCTGACTGGTTTCATTTTTGTTGATGGTAATAAAACTGTCAGTGTCACTGCTCTTCAGCCAAAATGTTAATATATTAAAAGCCCAGGACATGATTTATTGTCCTTCCTTAACTTCTCTGCTTTGCCAGAGCATCCAAGTGCTTAACCCTTTGAGAACCAAGGACCATATGTGTCCCATACTTTTAAATATAATATAGATTCATTTAGACAAAGGTAACAGAACTGTCTGTGTGTTTTTCAGATCATATTGAGCACTGACTTTTGACCGAATTTAGCCAAGCTAAATCATTGAAATACTTTAGTATACATTGTTTGTTAACTGTAAATGCTTTAATTTAAAATCCTTTGCTGTTAAGCCTTTTCAATGGTATTATAAAAGACAAAACATCTGAGCAAGAAACACATCTGATATGAGCAATTGTGTGAGCTGGGTAAATCTGGAACTGTGCACTTCCTCTGGCAAGCTGCTACTGCTGGGTCCTGTTTAAGCCACACTGGCTAGGATTGTAAGATTCTATCAGTAAGATTGTATCAGACTTGTGTCTCTCTGGAAAATAGCATCTGCTAAATGTAAAATAAATCATGTATTCAGGTACAAGTAATTTGAGTTGTTTAAACAGGAGGCACAGCATTTTTTAAACACCAATACTTCATTGTCTTGAATAGACAAGCTCCTCTAAACACTAAAGTCACAGTCGTTTATAGCTGTTTGCCTGATGCTCTTGTAGATATCAATAACTGGAAACATCATTAATGTTTTTATGTTGTAAGGCTTCCAGATTCAGCCACCAATAGCTGTTCTCTCTCAGGCTGTTACCTAGCTGTTCAGGAACATCACCTAGACATGTCATTTGACCATGGAGGCCCCAGAATGGCCTGATCAGGAACTTATTGAGGTAAAAGTCACTGATTAGATGTTCTTATATCTGTTCACCCTTAGCCTACAGCTTTATCCGGTGCTGAGAAACATGTCAACATGAGAATTTTGAGAACATGTTTTGGTACTGCTGTTTTGTTGGTGAAAAATAAGCTAGGTACGGAAGTCAGTGTTCCAGCTTGGACCAGGAACAGTTTTTTTTTTTTTTTGTATTTGTGCAGTGGAAAATGCCCCAAAACACATTTTGTTTATTTGCAATAAAACAAAAACACAGTGGAGCCCAAACCAAGCAGGGGGTATTCACCTTGTAAAAGCTTGAAATGATTACAGTAACAGCTAATCAACACCTGTAAAGTCTTCGAGTCTGATTTGAGTCTGATTAGGATCCGCTGGGGTTTCCATTCAAGTAGACTCCACGTGCAATGGAACTACACCTGGGCGAACGGAACATGTCCCTATAACAATCCGCGTTTCCACTCTGCTGTTCTAAAGAACAAAATCCCATTAAACAGCGTGCTTCAACACCTCCAGACAAAATCACAAAATAATGTATGTACAGATACAGGTCGTAAGAAGCCACTTTAGACTCATCAATCCTTGGTGAACGCAAGTCAATTTGGCGGCTCAGTTTCCTCCCTCTTGTGTATATCCACTGCAGATTTAAGAGGAGTGAGACATCAGTGTGCTATAATGTCATGGCTAAATGCCTTCGTTGGAGTAACAGGTCGATTAGGGGTATAAACTGTTTACAGTTCAGCTTCCTGCCACTTTCAGAGGCTTCTCGGTCTCAATTGCTGTGGCTAAATATCCAGACATGCTTTGGACATTCCCGCACTTACGAAAAACCACGACTAATAGGATCAGGGTCTCATGAGCGCATATGCGCTTCGGGTTCAGCTCTGAAAAGTAAAGGCTGTCAAAAGCAGGTCAGGTGTAATTGGGTTTAGTAATCACTAGTTGGAGCCCTATGGTGTGATGTGCAGACTGCCTGACACACGCATGTTAAGTGGGCTGTAATGCTGTTCGTCTCCGTTTCTTGATGATTCGGAAAGTGACCAAAAAACTTAAAACTTAAAATGATTCATCACATAACATTTCTATCACTTACTTTCTGCCACTATCAATCATCATCTGACAAGACTTTCCTCTCATTCGCCCCAAGAACCAAGCTTGGAATGATAAACTTGCAAACAATTACCTGAACCATGTACGTCACAGACCATAATCGCCAGTCACAGATGTTCAAACCACTATGTTAGCCTTTATAGCAGTTCTACAGTTGTCTTATGCATTGGATTTTTAAGGGTTCAACCGGCTTTAATGCTGTCACAATGGATTCCGTGTTCCAGGAACGTGTGTTCTGTGAACCATTCCCAAATTACAAGGGCTCCAGTATCAATGCACCATAAAATAGTTTTCATCCAAGTCCAAGTTTCACCCAACTGGCAATTGGCTCAGAGCACATACTGTCTAAGCACATAATGGATAAAACTACTGAACTAAAATATGCTTTGTTGAGCACGTTCATTAATCATTCACTACTAATTCACAAAGGCATATGAAGGTACACATTTCGTTCCTACTGGGAAGATAAAAGCACCATGTGACCCCCTCCAAAAATAAAAGGAGTACTGACGTGGTGATGGTGTATTCGTGTGTGTTGCACTAATATAAGTGAATCAGACTCAGGAGGACTGCTGAAGTGGACAGTGGACAGTGATTGGACAGTACTCCAGCTATAAAACTGTTGTGCATAAACAAATTATACCAGCTCAACACAAATGAACGCACAACCACCACATCAGTGTTTGGGCAGTGCTGAGAATGGCCCACCGCCCAAATAGTATTTGTTCTGTGGTGGTCCTGTGGGGGTCCTGACCTTTCAAGAACAGAGTAAAGGGGGGCTAACAAGCTATGTAGAGAAACAGATGGACTACAGTCTGTAATTGCAAAACTACAGATGGCTGTGACGACTAAAACTTAAATAAAGGGTTTTTAGTAGGACCCAGGTATGAGGGATAAGCGTATAACGTCCCCCACAACGTATAATAAGAATGGGGAAATAATATAAAACAACTGAAAATGAATTGATGAAGAGCGGAGCGTTAGGCTCCTAACACAAAAAAAACCCAAAAGGATAAAAGGGTCCGCCACGGTATTGCATCCGTGGGAGTGGGAGCAACGAACCAACTGGTCGCGAGAGGGCGTCAAAGCACCAAACGGGGCATGGTTTGGACGTCTCCCAAACGACGAGGCACGGAGGTAGTCCGAATGCCAGGGAGCGAGCGTAAGCTCGAGTGTGCATGCAATCAAGGAAAAGCCATGCCGTGGCGGGTGTGATTCAAACACGCAAGTAACACGGGGGGGGGCGAAGAAATCGCGGAAGTGGCTGAAGCATCAAAAGACGAGCATATAAGCTCGGGGCGAATGTGAGTAACTCACAAAAGAAGCCGAAGCACCAGAACACGAGAATGAACTCGAGAGCGCAAGGAGCGCGAGAGGTGCCGAAGCACCAGAGGGCGAGCGTGAGCTTGGAAGCAAAGAAGCCAGACCGGGGCGCGCCCTATTCAGGACGAACACCCGGCTGGAGTGAGGCTAAACTTATTATAAAATGCCATACCGTAATTACATAATAAATAAAGTACCATAATTTAAGTCGCTGTTGGGAAATAGACATCAAACATAAGTAAATGTTGAACAAGTTATATACAAGGGTTTACATACTTTTTCTAGCCTGGACTGAAGCTGAAAAACCAGTGTGTTTAACAAAGACAAAACTAAGACTAAATATAACACCATATCTTAAATATATTACATGCAGATATCCAGGAATCACGATTCAAAGTGCTTTACAAATCTTTTCACGTAACTACGTAAAGACGTGCCAGAGATGTGACAAAACATGCAACAAACATGTACAAACAATTTTCCCAATCAGAATATTTTATCAGAATTTGCGTCTTACCTTTCAAATCCAATCTGTCGTATAGGTGTCTCCCAAGCTGTACCTAGTGAAATGAAAACAAAATACTTTATAACCTGGCCAAACGTTTCATTAGACAGAAATACAGATTGCATTAAAAAAAAAAAAAACAAAAAAAAAACATTTTGGATAAAGAAACAGTTTATGCTCTTTAATTTGCTGTAATTCTAGGCAGTGCTAACAACTTACTGTTTAGTCCCATCAGACCTACTGTATCTAAACGCTTTTACATTTAACTAATTACTGAACATGGGTTTTCATTCTGACAAATTAAGGCTGCTACCGTAGAACACACTCTCAATAACCGAAAACTCCCCCGGGAACGTCAGAGGAAGAGGGGAATTTACTTACATTTTCTACTTGTACACGAAGATAAAATCATGAAAAGATTTAAAAGGTTGACTTGACTCGGGTAAATACAAATAAAACTAATTTTGAAGCTCAAACAAACGGCACTGTACGAGCAGAAAGCACGAAGCTGAGTAGCTTAAATGACTGTTAAAAACTCGAAACGTAAACATAGTGAAATCGGGTCCAGTTGTCAGTACTCTGGCGAGACAGTGCACACTTAAAGCTCAGAGCTAGAAGGTAGTACAGGTATGGTATGTGTACTCAACTAAGACTAACCACTGACTCATCTTGAAATAACATTTTAATCAAGATATTGCACGACAGTTATCGGCACACCTAGAAGTTACTGTAAACAAAGAAATCAGCAAACAAAAACATTATGCAAATGCAGTATCTTCCGCTTAATCCACAGGGGGTCACGGGCTGGCCGGTGCCCACCCGGAACCCTGGCGCAAGGGCAGGAACAACCATAGACAAGGCATCAATCGATTGCAGGGCACGCACATGCAGCCACACACCATGGGCCACTTTAGAGACACCAATTAACACGCATGTCTTTGGGCTGTGGGGGTGACAATAACTGTGGAGGGCACTGCATGCGTGTACACAAACAGACGTTCGTACGTACAGTATATAAGCGCAAAGGTTTTAATGTAATCATCCACGGCACACTTCTAGAAATCCAGCTTCCAAAAACAATGGCTCATAGCAATAGCACATTCTACACACTTAGCCCAACTTCACGACAGGTTATTGTTCTCGGCAGATCCTGGTATAGTTTGTTATTGAGAAGCTTAAAAAACATGGATGCTACCAGATTGCCAGCGTCCTAGTTACGGTAATAAAAAATCTCTCTATCAGGTGTATCTAGGGACTTGCTTCTATTGAGCGGTAAGTTTGGCCTAAAGCACAGTTCTGGAAAGTAGCTCTAAGTAGAATGTGTCTGGACAGGCTGTAAATAGCAGCACAGAAACCATTAACAATGTTTTTTTGGCATTCAATACACAAAATCTCTGGTTCAAACTCAACAGGTGGCTTCAGTAACAGGCACATCGTCTCCTTTGCAGCTGGAATAAAGTTATGATATAATTCTAAATGAAACTCAGTTCCATCACTTCAGCCAGTTCATCATCGCCCAGGTTCTCCAAACGTCTGGGTTTCATCGTGGGGTTTGAATGAATTCAGTCCATAATGAAACTTTCACAAACAGCGAACACGACACCGCAGATAAAAACTCGTCACGTCGGCAAGTAACGACTCAGGCGGGCGTGGCTCTGGTCTTACTTCTCGTTTTCGGTGAGTATTCATCCGCCAAGTAAATAGAGCGATTCACTGTAAATCCTTATATTTTAGGTTTTAATAACACTCCTTTATTGTTAGAATTTATATTTGTAATACGTTTTAATACATTTCCGCAAAAACCCATGTATTTTTTTCCATTAATATTTTTTGAAAACCCGCGATGCACCCAGTCCACGAATTTTGAACCGCGAAGTGGCGAGGGAACACTTGTATACCCTAGTAAGTAAAGGGTTAGCAATTGAAATCAATCGCTGCAATCAGATTTGCAATATTTTTGCCGGTTCAAAAGCAAGCAACTTAAGAAATTTTAAAGCTTTCGTTGTTTGTTACTGATGTTTCCGGGGGAACGCAGCTGACGTATGACAGGCGCAGACTTCAAAAAAACGACACAGCGCTGTTACATCCATCATAGCCAAATTCAGAGAAACCGGGACTGTGGACGACAGGAAGCGTAGTGATCATCCATAGAACCGACTCAAAAACAATCGTTTTAGGCGCTTTTGTGACTTTTGATTCACCCTGTACTGTAAATAGGGGCGGCTTGACGGCTTTGCTCCCAAAACATAGATGTATGTGGACTGGCTACTACATATTGTACTTAGTTGTGAGTGAGCGTGAAGGTGTCACACCCATGGTGTTGTACCATAGTCCTATGCAACACTCCCAACTTAAACGTTAAATGTTACATACCTCTGGTAAATTTATTCTGCAGCTTTTTAATTATGTTAAACAACTTCGGGGCATTTTTTTTTTCACCAACGATCTCAGAAATGAAATGCCTAATTGAATAGTTCTGCAGAAACGTGCCACGATTGAGCTTGTTCCCAACGGTTGTGTTAACTTCTCTTTATTTAGAAATTTTTGAAAAAATTGAATTTGCCCAAAGACGCCCAAAGGTACTGGGACATAAAGTTACATATGCATTTGGTTTACACCCAGACCAAGTTCTATTAAAACGCCGGTGGTGTTAAAATTCCCACGTTGCTGGAGGTTCAAATCATGTGAGGCCAAGAACTTTCCAAGAAAAGTTTACAAGATCATAAATGGCCAATGTTTATGAGACAATTTTTGCATGCTGAAATATTCAATTAACTCAACGTTCTGGCTTCTACTAACGTGTTTATATATATATATATATATATCATATCGCCCTGTCACTCTCCAAATGCTCATCATGTGCTCTATTGTGCCTCGTATTTGCCTGGCAGCATACGTTTTTGTGTCTGGCAGTAAACACTGATTGTAAGGAAGTGATAAAAATGACTGTGGTCAGCACTGTGCACTTAAGCCTGATGCACAACAGGAGCCCCAATACTGGCTCAGAGAGAACGGCTAAGTGCTCATGAGCAGGCTAACTGTATGTGCAGTCTGCAAAATGATCCGTTCGTTTGTAATGACAAAACTGCTCTACACCTCCGCTGTGCTATTCTGAATGTTTCCTGCTTACTGCATGAGCGCCTTACTTGGCACGTCGAGGACAGATGTGCGGTAAGAAGAACGGTAGGTAAGAAGAAGGTATCATGTTATAGCGCCAACCAGAGGTGGCTTACATAGCGTGGACAGCTATTCCTGACATAGCTTTGAATAGCAGAAATAGAGGGGTAAACAATAAAAAGTAAAGGATACCAAGTACACATAAATGAACAAAGAACACCAAAACGCAAGGCCAATATTATGCAGACTGCCCCAGTGAATACAAATCGTTTTAAATGTACACATGCACTGTCAATACCTTAAAAATGATATTTTGGCATCACGATGGGAATCCGACAAAAAGCATAATTACACATTTTTGACTTTAAATGCAGGAATACAGACTTTCCTAGGACATATATTATTCAAAATGACTGCTCCTATGAACAATTAACAGACACTTGATTATACTCTGATTCGACTATACTTAAGAACGTATTTATGAGCTATACTTAGGAACTGAAAACGGTTATGAATTAATACTGGCCAAGCCCAATCTCTTTTTTTTGTCTCGCTTTGTGGCATGTTTTGTGTAACGATATATTTATGAACAGATGTTATGAGCAGATGTTTCATTGATTACCTATGAAGACTCTCATGATGACAGGTTGGAGCCCACCATTTACCAACGGACCGATATTCATTAAAAGAGCTATAATCTCTATAAACACTCCCTTGTGCACTTTCGGACTACACTGCTGCTTCACTGATCAACTGAATTATAAGTGTAACACAATTTCCAACTCTCCTTTGAATTAATTACACCTGCCTCCACTTATGATGTCTTGTCATGTGGTAAAATTCCCATGACGTAATATTTTTATTTTAGTACACTTACAGGCATATAATAATAATTCATATAATATTACGAAACAAACATGCTTTTTTTTCTGTTGCATGTTCCTCAAATTTACAATATGGCTGATAGGGTGGGAGGCAAATGCTTACAAGCTGTTTAAATATGCTGCTCATAAAAATGAGGGCATATTTCTAAATGAACATAAACATACCCTAATGAATAATGTCCCCTAATTGCGGTTTTTTCAGGAGGTCATGGTGCAACCTGGAAACAGTGAAACGCACCAGAATCAGTACGCAGGCAACTGGGTGGGGAGGAGATGTAGTAACATCCATCTAGATCTGTGAACTCCTACTGATGAAATGTTTATTCGATGTGATGATTATATAATAGGAGGGATATCACAACCATTCTCTTCATTCTGTCTCCTTCATGCTGTATGGAGCTTCCAACTGTGAATGAAAACGTAACGAACATATGCTCCTTATGATGTATTACCAATATGTGGTTTCTGGCTACAATCCCTGCATGATGTTTTGCATTTTCTGGCCGATTATCAGATAGCTAGTTAGAATTTTCTTACTTTGTAATCATCAGACTGCCTATTGCAGAGCTCTGCTGCTACGTATCTGTCACTCCTGGGTCTGTTTAAGAGATTTCAAGCTTAATGGGCGACATCATACAAGTGTGGCAGATTACAATTCAACGACTAATCCTTTAGAAAAAAAAAGCAAGACATTTTGTAAAAAAAAAAAAAGATATTTTGGAAGATTTCGATATGTACTGGTTTGAGAATTATTACTATAAGCAGAGCAAAATAACATGCACTCACAGTTGAACGAGGGTTCGATACTGTTCCTGGCCAGCAAACTGTGGATAGTGATCTGGTAGATGATGTGGAACAGGAGGAAGGTCATACTGGTAAAGCACAGAGATTTCAGCAAGCGCCCTGTGTGGCCTGTAGGAAACATCAAGTCATTAACAAACTTTAAACAAGATCAAATAATTAACATATTAGACATAATAGAGTACAACAATGTACTTCTGCAGACGTGCACCAAACCAAAACAGTGGGAACAGTCTTGAACTCCCTACCCTTTGGTCCTCAGTCCAGTCCCCTAGCCCCTGCTATCATCACTGCTAAGGTGCTAGGGACTGTTATTTCATATCAAAGGACTGTGAGGAAAATCCAGGGAGGAAAATAAGTGTTTGATACCCTTATCTGATACTTTTCCCACCACTGCAAATATTCCCACCTACAAATAATGGAGAGGTGTGTCATTTTTATCGTAGGTACACTTCAACTGTGAGAGACGTAATCTCAGAAATCCATTGTATGAGGTTTTTTTTGCATTTTATTTCATACAACAAGCTTTTGACACAATAGAAAGGTCAGGCTTCCTGCAGTTCTTGATCATGATTTTGGGCCACTCCTCCATGCAGATCTTCTCCAGACCTTTCAGGTTTGGGGCTGTCGCTGGGCAACACTGTGTTTCAGCTCCCTCCAAAGGTTTTGACAGGCTCGGCCACTCCAGGACCTTGAAATGCTTCTTACGGTGCCACTCCTTAGTTTCCCTGGCTGTGTGTTTGTCATATCATATTGGAAAACCCAACCACGGCCCATCATCAATGCTCTTACTGAGGGAGCTGGTCAAAAACTAGTGAAACATGACCCCATCCATTCTCCCTTCAATACAGTGCAGTCATCCTGTCACCTTTGCATAATAGCACCCCCAAAGTATGAGGTTTCCACCCCCATGCTTCACGTTGGGACGGGCTTTTTCAGGATGTACTCATCTTTTTTCCTCCAAACCCAGCGAGTGAAGTTCATACCAAAAAGCTCTATTTTGGTCTCATGTGACCACATGACCTTCAATCGTGGCTCATCTGGATCGTCCAACATGGGCAGGGCTGGAAAATAATGGTGGCCACATAAAATATTGACACTTTGACCAAATATTGATTTGGTCATTTTCACTTGAGGGCAGAGCAAATTGAAACTGTTATACAAGTTGTAGACTACTTTATATTGTACCAGTGTATATATAAGTGTTATATATTTATCTTTCCATGTGATGGGTGTACTCACTTTTGTGAGATACTGCATATTATTATTATTTAAAAAAAAAGAAAACATGCCTGTCATGTTACTAACCATATGCCAGACCAGGTTTCATGACCTGCATGAAATATAAAAGCTGTACCTATTCATTAGCACCTCCTAAGGTAAAACTGTGTCGTCGTCGTCGTCGTTAAACATCATTACCAGCTGAATCTGCCGCCTCTCATCACCTTCATTTACGAGAGAGCACAGCTGCTGAATACTTCATATTGTTGTATGTGTCGCAAACTAAACTAGTCACGTTATTAAATGTTCAAAAAGACATCAAATTCATTTTATGACGCTGACGGAATTCAAATTCACTACTAAAAAAAAAAAAAATAAAAAAAAAAAACAACACAAGAAACTCTGTGTTTTATGGATTTTCCACACGGTTCCAATGGTTTCTGATTTGGGGTTGGAAGTATAAAAATCATTTTTACAATTTTAATTGTCCAGTCAGTACTGACTGATTTTTACTTTGAACTTCTTGTACAGTCCAAAGAGGTTTGATCAGGAATGGTCATTTTTTTAAGGGTAGCAGCCAAGAAAACCCCTTTTAGGAAGGGTAACGAGTTGAAAAAGCTTAGATGCTAAAGTTCCCAAAAAACTGCAACGATGATCAGTGGAGAAGAGGGTTATTGCTTTCCGTTAATATGAAGAGAATCCCACAAGAACTGTCTGATCCTGTCCGTGCCCCATCGGTCAGTGTGTTTTGGCCGTCTTCGATGATCATACACCCTACAACATATGGGGGCACTCTCGTCCAGTTCAACCTCATGAACATCACTTACTACTCAGTCACCATAACCGAGTTTGGATCTCATTTCCATAATCAAACTTTCTTTGACTTTTCATCTGCTTTCCTGACTATCTTGTTTAATTAATTAAAATCGAATGCTTCTGTTTTCTTGTTCGTTTCCTCTTCATTTTGAAATATCCCCTAATTTTTGTCAGCAGTGCATTTGGGACCAATCGTCGACAACATGTTGTATTTGGACATTAAACATGTCTTATTAATGGCAGTAATCTTCATGAACCCTTACGAATCAGTCCATCACAGGCCATAACTAATTTCACCTACACAGTAAACACAGCGCAGGATCAAACCCAGATCTGTGACATCGCCGCCAGATGTGCAATGACCTTTAACCTGTTTTACTACACTTAAATCCAATACAGATGTAAATGCATTACACATACGCGACTTATGCGCTTGGGTAATTATTCATTTATTTTAAATTTAAAAACATTGGTACAACAAATGTGTAGTATTCAAATGAGATTATTATCTTGTATGCCCTCATGGAACCTTATAAAAAGTAGATCGGAACAGTCTAGATGTCTGTCAACCGGAAAACATGGCCTTGAGTGCGTCATAGAGGCATGTCAAGCAGTCAGCCAATTAATCCCTCACCCACAGGTACACTTTCCAAAAGTCGCCTCTGAGAGCCTTTTTATAGCACAGCACTTTTATGTCCTCTTGCAGCAAATGTCTAGTCAAATCACACCTATAATCGTTATCTGTATGCTTCACGCATGGCTGCATACCTTGTGCAGCAATCCATCATTTCTATCTGGGCGTGTTATTTTTAATTCATGTGTCATTTTTAATGAATGCATCTAGAACTCTACAACAAATTGCTTTCAAGAGGCGCATGTGTATTCCTATCTGTGTGTAGGGTTGCAGGTAATATATTACATTAGGCTCAGAAAGACATTTTATCAATAATTACGAAAGGGTCAGGGTTATCGTGTCCAATACAGTGTAATTGCATGTAAAATGATATGCTACTATTTTAGAATTAATGTTATTATAGTGTAGAAAAGAGCTGGAGACGGCAGCAAAAACACTGCACCAAGAAAATCACCTGTGCAAAGCCTCTCCAAACTTTTTGAAGGAACGTCTGATAGCTAAATACTCTTGTGACCGCTGTGGCTTGGAAAGTAAGCTCAGAGAAGGGGCTTCCGGAGGACCTACTGTATGTACGAACGATGGTTTGAGATGGTAAAGTGATGGTAGTGTGGTTCAGGCTTCCACCTGCTCTATAACCCACAACAACGACTATGTCTGAGTTATGGGAGGCTAGACATGGTAGAACCAGCCAGTGCTGCCACAGGAATTAAATATTGTAGATATAATTGTAGATGCCATCGTCTCCTCCACAACACTGGTAAGAAAGAAAAAATGAATTATAAATGAATCTTTAATAAAAAAACAACCTTTTGGTAAATCAGTTTAACCTCATATTGTGAAAATGAGGGAGTAAAGTGAACTTAATCAGGAAGCAAATCCTTATGAAGAAGAATTCGTTTTACCCAAACCACCTGTGCCACAATTACTGGCACCCCTGGATTTCATGCTATGTGCTGCATCTTCTCTTATAAGATTTGAGAACCAGAGCAGGGAATCTGAGACCACTCCTCTTTATATCTCCAGATAATCCAAGGTCATAGATCTCGTGACTGTCCTCTTGAGCTAACCCCACACGTTTTCTATGAGATTTATATCAAAAGACTAACGAGACAGATGCAGGCAGACTTTCTGAAATGGAGTGCTTGGAAACCATGAGGAGATTCCCAGGGCCTTTGGATAAAAACAGCTTCACAACATCACAGACTTTGCACCATGTTCTGTTTATCCCATACCCACCTCGGAGGTTTATTTCCAAAAAGTTAGATACACAATACACATTTAAACTAACCACAATTCAAGGTCATTGCAATGTTTTGCAAAGTCTACGTGCTAAGTGTTTGTGGTTAGATGACATTTTCCCTGCATGCCTTGCAAATAAATGTTGGCATAGAGGCAGCATCTGTTGGTAGTTTTGGAGACATTGGCCATTTTCAGTAGCTTAACAAAACAGTGATCCATTTTTAATCTTGCCTCTCTTACCATCCGCGTTACTGTGCATCAGAAGTCAACATATACGCGAGTCCTAATCCAGGCAAATCTGTCACAGTTCTAGTTGTTTGAAACTTTTTAATTTGGATCTTATGTTGAAGGTACGGGCAAAATTAAAGAACATCTAGCTTCCCTTATCCATCTGCATTCATTTTATCCCATGATAAAAAGGTGAAAACAGAAGTTTAGGAAAGTTTACAAATGTATTACAAAGGAAAACGTCTAATATCTCGTGTGGACAAAAGTCCCTTAAAAGTCCCTGTACTATGGCTCAGAGACGCACTGGCACGTTCGCAGCTGACACACATCATGCATTCATTAAATTATTTAGAAGGAAACTTGGAATGACAGCAATGACATGAATGTAATGTCAGTAAACCATATGCAGGACTGGCTTCATTCTTTGACCTGCATAAAACACAGGCAGTGTATCTATTCACTTAAACCTCCTGAGGCTAACTGTGTCATCACCAATCCTAAACAGCAGCAGCATCCAACCCTGGACCATGAGGTCCAGTACATTAACCGCTAGGCTACCACAGCCTGTGGAAGTACCCAAAAAACAGGCTGTTTCAAGATTTTAGCCCAATTTGATCGTTTTCGACCAAATAAAACGCTTTAATGATTTGTTAAATGAAAACACTAGTTGTTCACTAATGTAGAAAACACTACAGCATTACTAACGTTACTAATGTGCACTCAAGTCATTTAGCGTACACCACTAACCTAATACGCAGGTCTTTGGACTGTCGCAGGAAACCAAAGTACCAAGAGTAAACCTGAGCAGACACAGGAAGGACATACAGACTCCACACAGCAAGGACAGGACCCTCCACCCTGGTATTAAAAACAGTATTTGTTGTGAGGCCGCCCATACGTAGCCTTATAACCTACGATACATGCATGTGTATTGATATACTGGACTGGATTAACCGGACAGTCGTGACAGGCCGCCCCGCCCTGGGATTGAACCCAGGACCTTATTGCTGTGAGGCAGCGGTGCCTCCCCACCGAACCCCCGTGCCGACCGGATTGACATATAACCTGCTTTAAATGTGGCCAGACTTAATGGTTTATGTATTTGTTTTAATAAACATTGGTTTTTAATAATTTATTCTGGGACTTTATTCAGATCTGTAGACTTGTGGCATCATGACAATATTTTGACAGGTGTTACATTTTACTACATGATTGTTTATTGGAGGAAATAACTCCAAGCCGTACTTCATTGATTTGTTTCTAGTAGAGGAGAGCCGTATTACACCACCTAATCCATGTAGTTCAGTTTAAATGACTGACTCTCTCCTGGATATTCAACAATCAGCTATGAGAAGTATTACTAATAAATACAAGCATTTAGAAACCACATCATCTCAGCAATGAAGTGACAGATCGTGTAAATGGAGTCACAGAGTGCTGAAATGCATAGTGCATAGAAGTGACCAACACTGCTGACACTGACAGTTCCAATCCTCCTCTGGCATTAACACCAGCATAAGAACTGTGCTCCAGGAACGTAGTGGCATGGTTTTCCATGACCAAGGAGCTGCATGCAAGCTTTACATCACCAGGCACAATGTCCAGCAGTAGAATAGATTGGAGTAATCCCTGCTGCTATTGGACTCTGGAACAGTTTAACTATGACGAGTGCTACTGGCTGCACGGTCTAGAAAAAAAAGGAACAATAAAAAGTATCACAGACAAAAACATGTTTTATCTGAGGTTTTTTTTTCTTTGTTAAGAGAAAAAGTACAAAATGCAACTACGCTTCCACCTCTGAAAAAGGCTGGCCCTCTAACCCAATGATGTTTCGACTTATTTGCTTAGCATTCCGACTGTCACGCTCATGGTTAATTGCCGTCTGACTGTTGCTGCTCGGGGTGCATACTTCCCCAAGTGTTTGATCTTTAAATGACTTATTAAATTAGCTGTCTTAAAGCATTTGATTGGGATTCCCCCACGTGGTATTTTTTGTCGGCGCACCTGTTGCAGGATGCACACTTTACATCACTCTCACAGACCGTGTAAAAGTTCCACACGGCAGACGTGTTTGTTTATGATTTGCCGCCGGGCCTGCGCAGTGTAAAGGAAAGGGGGCGGAGACACAACACCGCCCACAGGGTCTCTGTCTGTCTCAAAGTACAGCTGATTGCAATCGGCAAGGAGCTCAGACATGCTAATAATGATCAGTGGGCGATCGATCAGGACACCACTAATAACGGCAGGTCTCTTTAACTATATAT
>JAYJMA010130776.1:0-16107 GCA_036873895.1 Parotocinclus cabessadecuia | reverse complement strand
GTATATGTGTGTGTGTGTCTGTGTGTGCGTGCATGTGTGTGTGTGTATATATGTGTGTGTGTGTGGATATGTGTGTATATGTGTGTGTGTGTGTGCGTGCGTCTGTGTGTGTGTGTGTATGTGTGTGTATATGTGTGTGTGTATATGTGTATATATATGTGTGTGTGCGTGCGTGTGTGTATGTGTGTATATGTGTATATGTGTGTGTGTGCATGTGCATGTGTGCATGCATTGTAGAGCATATATGAATCCTGTGAGCACTGATAAAGGATTTGAAGACTGTGCAAAAAAAAAAATAAGCTACTGATACAACTACAGTCTGTAATGGCAGAATTAGAAAATAAGTGCATCTATATGGTATGTGGCAGAGATAAAATGACCAGTGACTGTAAGGAAGGAGTTGTACCTTGTGATTGGTGAACGTATTTTGGGATTCAAAATCGTTTCAATCAATCACTTAAGCTAATTTTTGAACCTGCAGCCGGATAGACGCACTAGATCAATTGCTATTGATGGCCCTGTTTTTAGCTCCTCATGTCACACAGGAAGAAATGCGCCATACTGCAGCACTCTTACCTCTCGTTAGCTTGCAAATACTAGAGCTGACCAGCAGAGGGGGAAGCAGAGGCGCAGTGTTTACCTGACAAACAGGCTGCTTTGAAGAGAATGCAAGGCTGCTTTGTGCTTCCTATCCTTCATCTAACGCATGGCAAAAAGGTTTGCAGGTTTAGTCGTATTGGCATCCGATGCAAATTAATTCCAAACGTAAGACTTCTTGCGATCCATGGCAGTAACATGAGCTCAGGCAGTTTCCTTACAATCTATACATATGCACAGTCATATCAGTTTATGTTGAACACATGCTCACCACATAGCAGGTGCTATTTGGGTGGTGGATCATTCTAAGCACTGCAGTTTGTGTCATACTCATTCATTCCAGCAGTGGCATCGAAGTGTTTGAACTCCAGCAGTGCTGTCTTGCCTGATCCACTCATACCAGCACAACACACACTAACACACCACCACCACCTCAGTTTCACTGCAGTGCTGAGAATGATCCACCACCCGAAGATTATCTGATCTGTGTCCTGTGGTCCTGTGGGGATCCTAACTATTAGAGAACAGATAATGGTGACTAGCAAGGTATGCAGATAATAAGATGGGCTACAGTTTGTAAATAAAGAGTTCCTATATAGTAAACAGAGCTAATCTAATGGATAATGAATGTAAAAACATGGAATGGTCATAAAATTCGTATATGCGTATATAGTGACCAGTTATTTTCAGCAACAATCAACTGATCTCTTAACAAAATAAGAGGCAGCTGATAAAAAGGACACTGCTGCACAGAAGCCCTGATTAAACTTGCCCTAGTTTTCTGGTATAAGTGTTTGTGGCTGAATTAGATTGTTAGAATCTAATGTCTTCAAGGTCCGCTGGGTATCGTTACATAACCAAGCATGAAGACGAACCGAGTAACCATTCTAGCTGCTGAAACTTAGAAACGGTAGGCGTTCAGGCAGCTGATCTTGTCCACGTTAAATGCTCATTGTCCAAACTGACAGATAATGTTCATGTTTGTGACAACATGTACGAGGAATCATTGAGCACGTGCTTGTTAAAGAGAAATAAGGAGCAAGTGACGAAAGAGGCAGGGATACAAAACAAATGCGGGATACAAATAAACAAGGTGCCTGAAGAGAAGTGGTGAGTGCGTCAGAGGGGAAAGGGAAGGGCAGATTTAAATGAAAGCAAACCTTTCAAAGCAAACCCAGTGGTGACATTCATCCCTGTGGATGGGTATAATCAGAGCAGAGCAGAGCACGGTGAGTCAGGAAAAGAGAGAGATGGGGAGAGGGAAAGAGGTGCTGGATGGGATGGGGGGGTTTCATGAAATCATTGGCGTGCTTCTTCAGTATAAACAACAGTCATAAACAAGGATGATTATCACCTGTACTATACCACTAACACAATTTAGATTTCTTTAAGGATGGATCCTGTATGGTAATGTGTATGGGTTCTCGGCTGTATCTATGGAAGTCCTCTGTGTGATGTATTCCCATATTCAGTTAAACTTCAGGTCTTTGTTGAAAAGATATGGGTGTACTTACTGGTTTCTGAAGAAAGCCTTTCTTAGCAACACTGCAGTACTTCAGCCTCAGCCACACACCTTCATCAAGCTTATTCAGCATTCCTAGTCCTGCTGGGACCCAGAGGAGACGTAGTGCTCCACTCAGGCCATTTTAATCTCTCTCTCTCTCTCTCTCTCTCTCTCTCTCTCTCTTTCACTCACTCGCATACACACACACACACTGTTTATCTGTATTTCTATCTATCTATCCATCTATCCATCCATCCATCCATCCATCCATCTCTTTGCATTTGCTCTCAACATTCTCTGCATATAGCCCTCACCCCCCAGGATTAAATCCAATTCATTATACAGTATAATCCTGACTGACCTGAGATCTGTTCATGTTAACTAATTGCACAATAAACACTGCAGTGTATACGTACATATCTAAACAAAAGTGATTGCTTTGTGTGGAAGATTTGTTGAATTATTCATGATATGTGCTGAGTAGCAATGGTCTTTCATAGATCTTACCCAGGGTAGTATGGGTTTGTAGAGTAATACAGAACATGCAGCATTAGACTTGAGCTAGCATGGACCAAACCACAAAGCTATTTGTAAATCAGAGGCCTGGCTACAAATATTAATTGGAAGAACTTGACAGCTATGTAAAACACAGTGGTGCCTTGGTACTCATCGTTTATTCCTTTCAGAAATCACGTCAAGTGTCGAAAACAAGTACATTTTTTTCCAAACCCCTGGAAAATCCCCATTGTATGAGGCACTATATGCTTTAATTGAAATATATTATATACTTAAACACTAGATGCAGTCTGCAAATTAAGTCTTACCTTAACATATGACAGAGGTAATAAAGAGGTTTGCTGGTGGGGGGAATGCATTGGGTTTTTTTGCCATGTCAGCAATGATTACAAAATGGCGGCCCTGCACGTTTGGCACTTGTTACAAGTGGAAAAAAGTGGTAAACCTTGTTTGACAGATTTGCCAGAGACTAACTCTTTTCCAAGTACACACACACAGACACACACACACACCTCACTCTGGGACACTTCAGATGTACAACTTAACCTAACACACGTCTTTTGAATGTCAAAAGAAACAAGTAGATGCAGGACAAGACCAGAAGAGAACATCAAGGCTTGAACCCATTTCTTGGAATGAGACGTGACGTGATATGACGAGGTTCTGATCACTTTGCCACTTTACCACCCCCTTTCATTAGTATCCTTATTGTTCCACGACAATTGGTTTAGGGACCTGGATGACTGTAGCATAAAATAAGTGTTTTTAAAAGTGTCACATTTGTGTTAAGTGAAAGTCCTTCTATTGTAACCCCTTTCAGAAAATTGAATTAACTCTAGATTGTGAAGAGTAATCAGATGAATTGAAATTAATTGCAAAGCCATTCACTGCCATGAAAATGACCATATCACAAAAATTACTGCATTTCGGCCCAACAAAGTGACCCTAACATCATTTCAGTGATGATCTCATTAGCTCAAGAGAAAAGGCTAATAATAACCAGGCAGCTGATATCACTCTGTCATGCTAATTAGAGGAGCGGACTGGTTGCTTTATTATGTTAGCAGTGCTTTAACTTTTTACCTCAAAGGAAACGCGTGCAGTCATTATTGCATCAAAAGGGTTTCACAGGTAGGACATTGCACACTTTAAGAAGCAATGTAATGGTGTAACATAACTGAGTAAAATTATAGTTAATGTGCATTGGAAATCCTGCAAATCCCACAATATTCATATCACATTCTCAGTGCAAAAAAGTCACCATGTGACAAGGTCCCATATAGAGCAAGTCCCACTTTAATATTTTTAACTCATCAATGAATTAACCTAAGAGGCTGTTTTCAGATTTTTTTGTACGGAAGTGGAAGAAAGTATTTACTTATGAACCTCTATTATGGGGCACAAGGAGCCTAGGTTTTACTGATATTATAATCAATTCAGCGTGAGATCCACGGGTGACATGACATACTGTCTGTGTGTGTGTGTGTGTGTGTGTGTGTGTGTATGTGTGTGTGTGTGTGTGTGTGTGTGTGTGTGTGTGTGTGACTTGAAGCCCTGTGATGATCTGGTACCTTGTCCAGAGTTGGTTCCGTAACTTCCGGGTGAGCCCTGACCCCTCATGACCCTGAACTGGATTAAGTGCGCATAGAAATGGTTGACAGAATATTGGAAATATTAAACATCAATGACCAGAGTGCATATGTATATTGCTGAAACAAAAGCCACCCATAGTAAATCATTGTACAGAAGACATTGTGAAGAAGCTTCACATATGTTAAGTCAAGATCACGCTCTAGGATTGCCCCTTATCGGCTCTGTATTCTGTAAACACGCATTTATAATCCAGTCCCGTAATGAAGTTGCTGAGAATAATCAATTGCTCTTCGTGCTTGGAAAAAAAGCCTGACTGTCCATAAACTCTGTGAACTGCGGTACAATTTTCAGTCGATGAGAGCAGATGGCTGTTGTTCAAGTATCCTGCTGCTTGCCATCGTTCTGTGATGTGTTGCACAGCATCTGCACATGAAAGGCAATCTTGGTTCCATCACCCTCCTCCATTTAACCTTTTCTAAACCCTTTGTAAAACCACAGCAAACACAGTAGTCTATGCATGCATTTCATCATGGGATATTTCATTTTGGAGTATTCCCCAATTTTTGTAAGCAGTATATTAGTAAGGTACTTTGAAAGATAGAGCAAACATGTTATACAAGATCAGCCGGAAGAGGGTGTGATATTAGATCATGCAATAATTAGAACAGTGGTAGGATGCTGTCTTTAGTGAGCATATGTTCGACAAGGGTGGCTTTACATCCCTGCTAAATTATTTATTTTATAAGGTCTTTACATGATAAGCATTTTAAGTGTTTAGCTCAATCCTCTGAAGGAGCAGAATGCCTCAACAAATGCAAATAACATTTCTCTGTACTTAGATATGCCAGTTTGAGTGACGCACTCTGATGAACTTAAACTATGAATTCTTTATTCATAGCTGTTAATTAATCAAGAAGTAATTAATACATACACACACACAAAAAAAAAAAAAAAAATATATATATATATATATATATATATATATGTATATGTATATAAATTACTATGTTCGTATGATACATATTAGGGCTGCCAAAACCATTGTCATTAGTAGACAGTATAAGTATATTATTTAACAGGGTTCTCTTTATCTAATTTTAGGGTAAAAAAATATAGCATTAAAATATGACATTGTATAGTATATGTAATCTTATAAACTTGGATGTAAGTATTCATGTGTATAGGTTCAGAGAAACCGGTTCATGCATTTATAACTAGGGATGTGCTAGTTAATCTATAAATAGATGCCAGAAGGTAACTAACAAATTATAGGACATCTGTAGTTCTCAAATTATTATTTTGTATTCTTTTATTATTATATTGTTCCTGGAGTCATCCCTTATCTGCTTGGGCTCTCATGCTCTGTTGTTAGGCTGGGTTTTTACGTTGCGGTGGGGCTGTCGGGCCAGTGTCTGTATCAGCAGTTTACGGCCTGGGGTTGTGTATTCCTACGTTAATCTAAGGGCAGAAACAGGGCTTCCCTGCCAGAGTTTGTTGGTGATCTGGGGTGTCAGGTTCCTGTCTTCTTGCCTCTCATGCAATTGCTCATGCAAGTAGGTTGCTCAGGAAATGGGTTTCTGGTGTCTCAGGTGGTCCTTCTCGGCTGTTTTTCTAGTTACAGTGTTACAGTTAGTGCTGCCAGAGTCTCATGCTTCACCTAGCACAACTGTGTCATGTTAGATGCTGTGTTTTGAAAATAACTACATATCGGTTTGCTCTGTGAGATGCTCTTCAGGAAGGAATTCCAGTCCTTACATATCTACTCAGAATACACTAGAGAACCTGAATTCCCTCTCTTCTCCTTCTACTGACTGAAGACATGCCACCAAAACTCTTACCAGTTAGCTGACATGAGAAGCTTTAGGGACTGAGTTCATACTGGCGTACAGAATTCAGAAAAAAAATCCTTGTATTCTATTTTTTATTTTATTTTATTTCAGTCTCCTTTTTAATTATTCAATTTAGCTAATATGTATTTAAACTGATATTATTAATAAGCTAATAATAATAAGGTAATTTCATTTTGTTTCTACATATATTATCCAGGCAGCGTAGTATATCTGAACCTTGGTCCTCCCAAGGCTTGTTCATGTTGGATTGATCATGTTTAGAGAGCTGTCTCCATACTGTTGTCCTAGATGCTTGTAAAGTTGCTATGAGGCAATGCTATAATGCAAGAAATGCAATATAGATAAATATGACTTAGTGTTGTAACAACTGAACCTGAATATGCAGGTTTCTAAAACTTCAAACAGGGAAGATCAGATTGCTTCTCAGTATGCAGCATTATTGATCCTAAAGACTGAACCTAGATTACCCTAATGTGAGGTGCTCTAGAAGCACGAGCGCTGGCCAAAAGGGGCTTTGTCTTTCCCATAATATAGCTTAAAGAAATAACAGTGTATCTGCATGGTAACCCTGGTAGGTAATAAATCAGTGTGGAGTGTCAGCATAGATACAACAGCATACAGGTACAAAAGAGCTTCCCTCTCTCTCTCTTCATCGATCTAGCACCACAAAGCCAAAGACTGTGGAATCAGTTTCACTGCAGTGGAGTCATTTACCATTCCACCTTCAGCCCCTCACACACTGTCCAGCATGCAAAAACAGTCCAGAGGAAATCTTAACAGATTTAATTCAATCTTATCTATAATCAATCATTACCTACATCAGTCTTTATCAGATTACAATCATTTCAATGTTTTCCAATACTGAGAAAAATTGGGACCCTGATGACTGATTTATAGAATAATACAATCAGGTAGTTCATTTAACCTTAAAAAGGTAAATTGACTAGAACAACTTTGCACTTCTTGGTGATTTCCCTGCTCTATTTTACTTTCTGAACATGCAAATAAACTCATGTTAAATCATGTGTATTCCATAAGGGAAATCACCAAACTAAACTGCAGTGAATGAAAATAAAAACTAATGGACCAAAAAGTAATTTGTATACTGCCAGCCTTTCTGACCTAATCAGTGCCTTCCCCCCAGATTGGGCTGCCTGAGGGAGGCAGGTCAAGGGATCAATCATCAGTACTGCATTGCCCAAGCCCATAAGAGGAAAGCTGGAAGAAGACCACCTGGAAGATCAGACCACCTGGTGAGTTAATTAAAATAATAATAATTATGTATATTTGACTTTTTAGATTCCAGCTTGAAAAAACTAGTACTGACGTACTTCTGCTCTTAAACTCCTATTTCTGCTCGTAGATCCACAGCTTTGACTGACTGTCAGTGTGACCAGCTGTTTATGGATTCACTGTCCTGACTTAAGATATTTTTATTTCCTATTACAATCTACGTAAATCATTATAAGCGCAGTTGTTTAAGTGAATGGAGGTTAATTGTGTGGTCTTAAAATGGTGTTTAACTCTTTTAACATCCATATGACTATTTACTTTACATTTTTCTTTCCCTTACTTCAATTTGTGGATGTAGGAAATATAGATTTAAAAATGTGTTTACAGCTCTCACTGTATATCCACTTATATTTAAAACATACAGTAAATTAAAGGTCAGTTTAAACGTCAGCAGAACCAAGAAGTGCCAGTGGAGAGTTGAGAAAGAAAAGATCTCAAGGAGCTCTCACAGTTCTAGATACAACCCCAATTCCAATTAAGTTGGGATGTTGTGAAAAACTTGAAAAAACAGAATGCAATGATTGTAAATACTTTTTAAATCCATATTCAGTTGAATGCACTACAAAGACGGAATATTTCATGTTCAAATGCATATACTGTATTGTATTTTGCAAATATGCTCTCATTTGGAATGTAATGCTAGCAACATGTTCCAAAAAGACATCCCTTGAATGGCAGCACATGTTGCCTTAAAACCTGTATGTACATTTTAGAATGAATGGTGCCTTTACATATGTGCAAGTTACCCATGCCATGAGCACTAAAACACCCCCATACCCCATACCATCAGAGATGGTGGCTTCCGGACAGCTCTTTACCTCTTTGTCCTGGAGGACACGACTTCCGTGATTTCCAAAAACATTTTGAAATGTGTACTCGTCAAAACACAGGACACTTTTCTGCTTTGTGTCAGTCCATCTCAGATGAGCTCAGGCCCAGAGAAGCCAGTGGCGTTTTTGGGTGTTGTAATATCCATTACAGAATTATGCTGGTATTTAATGCAGTGTTGCCTAAGGGATTGAAGGTTATAATGTTGGTTTTTGGACTTGCCGTTTACTTGCAGAGATTTCTTCAGATTCTCTGAATGTTTTGATGATATTATGGACTGTAGATGATAAAATACCTACCTTTTTTGCTATTGCATGATGAGAAACATTGTTCCTGATCTGTTGGACTTTTTGCACATGCGGTTGTTCGATTGTGAAAGACTGAGCCTTTCGGGGATGCTCCGTTTATACCCAATCATGACACTCACCTGTGGAATGTTCCAAACAGGTGTTTTAGAGCATTCCTCAACTTCACCAGTCTTTTGTTGCTCCTGTCCCAACTCTTTTAGAATGTGTTGCAGGCATCAAATTCCAAATGAGTGAATATTTGCAGAAAACAACAACGTTTATGAGTTATAACATTAAATAGCTTCTCTTTGTAGTGTATTCAGTTGAATATGGGTTTAAAAAGATTTGCAAAACATTGTATTCTGTTTTTATTTATGTTTTACACAATGGCCCAACATTATTGGTTGTATATGTCACAGAAACAGGGTCATATATCTCAATAGAAGAAAAACCTTCACCTAGGACTTCAATTCAAAGGCGAACTTGAAAACATTATCAAAAGATCAATTACTCAAAGCAAAATTTAAATTGTATTGAATGTGCATTCTCAGGTTCTACATGCAATATTTATACTGCTTTGTTCAGTTTGGTCTCTGAGGTATGTTTCCGGCACCTTGTTGGATCAATGGCACAAAAAAGGTAATGTAGTCCTGAATTGAAATTGGTTCCAGCTGGTACTAAAAATGTATTAGTACTTTGTATCTGGACACACGTTGTTAGTACTAAGTACTACAATGTTTCTTCAGATTATCTGAATCTTGTAGATGCTAAAATACCTAAATTCCTTGCAATTGCATGGGGAGAAATGTCACTCTTAAACTGCTGGACTTTTTGCTCATGCGGTTTTTCACAAAGTGGTGATCCTCACCCCATCCTTGATTGTGAATGACTGAGCCTTTCGGGGATGCTCCAATGAGGATTCCCCTTTGAGAACCTATGAGAAAAATTGTAGCACTTAGTACTTAGTACAAAAACAGTACTTAATAAAGTTACTCTAAGTGGTCAAAAGATCAAAATTAGGAAATAAAACAGAAATATGAAGATGAGTCGAAGAGATTCCCAAAGTGGAGAGCAGGCCCCCACTTTGGAATCCACTCCATTCCAGAATACTTATTAACTCAAATTACAGGCAAGTCTGCATTTTTGGAGGAACATACACTAACAATCCAAAGCTTGTTGCAAATATATAGTGGAAAGTCACACACACTCTAGTAACAAAAAAAGTAATCAACCAAGCCTCTAGTCTGAATATGATCTAACGAGTGAGTGAGCAGACAACCAGTAAGGTACTTGCGCAATTAAAAACACAAATGAAAGATGGACTTCCTGCCTTCAGCCTCTACACCTACATCACATCTGTAGCACTATATGGGTTTTCAGGTAAGCAGCTGTTTATGGCTACAATATCCAGAGTTAAAATACAACATATTTAAATACTTTTATAATGTATCATTGTTATTGTTATTTACACCTTTGTCTTAACTGACATTGATCAGATGATCATTATACAAACCATTACCTATACTGAAAAACCAAAGCACTCTATGATTCAATATTACTGTTGAACCAAAAGGTCTAATCAAACTTTACAAGGGCTATACAGGTACAGTTTACATATCTTCATGGGTTGCATTTGGGTGCTTCCCTGTCAGGGACTGGTGTCCTGTTTAGGGTTGCTTCCCACCTTGCAGCTGTGCTGCCAGATAGGATCCTCCCTTCTGACCCTGAACTGGCCTAAGTGGGTATGTTTAGTCAATGAGAACTTCTCACTGCTCAAATCACAAAATTCTTATTTGTTTTGAAATTATTTTATGTTTATTTTTAAAAAACATATTTAAAAACATTTTTTAAAGTACAGTCACATCTGTGGTACTGAATACAGTGCAATTTATTTTGGGTTTTACTTGAATTGAAGACCATAAACCTAAACCAAAACATTAAAAAAAAATCCTACCTCAATCATACTTTAACTGTTTTTTTTTGGAGATGAGTAGTAAATTTACAGCATTTAGTAAAAAGTATTAGTGCTTTAAAGTATTAGTGTACTTCTGTGTCCTCTTTCTTACAGTCTAACAATAAATATTTTAGGGTGTTACTTAATCTGTCTTTTTAACCACATGCCCAATGTCTCAAAAATGAGTATCCAGCTTTAGAGCAGGATAATGATTCAGATTTAAAGTGGAATCAGTGCCCCTGTATCAACAAGCTCGTTTCTGCCCTCTGCATGGCCCCCATAAATGAGCGGCTTAATTATATTGATTCCCTCAATGACACTATGCATATTTAGGTAGAAAGTAATTGGCCCCTCTAACAAACAAGCTGTCCTCCATTTCAACTTCAAAAGGTCTAGACAACACCCCACGCAGACACACACACACGCACACAACACCCCCACCACTTCTGACTGTCACAACAAGTGAACTTCAGTTTGCACAAGTTTCCATTCTTTTCTCTATTAAGAGAAAATGAGTAAATGAATGTCAAGAGTGGTCACTTCTACATTTGCAGTAGTTAAGGGCTTAACTTGAAAATGCTGATTCCTATGGACAAGCACTCCTTGACACAGAAGTGTGTAGCGTCAGTTCTGAACTCAGTAAGCTGCGACAGCGATCCCAATTCCAAAAGTCCTGTCATGTGTTGTGTGTCTCAAACCTAGCATCATAATGGCTGTCATTCCTCAGCTCTCTTTTCAAAAGAGGCACAAATAGGCTGCAAGTGACGCAGACTGGCTGGAGAGGAACCCTGTGTTTCCATGGCAATACACAGGTATAGTCGGAAAAATAAGTGGGTTCTCCATCTGTGGTATTGTCCTACTCCTTTATGCACAAGTCCATAAACACACAACCTTTGTGATACACCCACACAGTTTTGCATAAATTTTAGCCTACCTGAAGACCTGGCATTAAGCTTTCTTGTGATGATGGTCTGGAACGCTAGGCTCAAGTCGGCAAACTAGAACAATGACCTCCACAACGAAAAGAGAGGAGCACTGTAACACTGCGTAGGAGGATTTATGGTTTCGGTGACACGCTGCACTCATCCCTGCCTTCATCTCTTTCACACAACCCAGCCCACAATGCAGTTTCCTTCTTTATAAGGTTGTACCGTAGCAAAATGGCTGCCTGTGCGTGTGAAATCTCTCTGTGCTATTTTTATTAGGCCCTGGTTTCCTCGTGATGGTTGTGAGCTCATCTGCTCACTCGACACATTATATATTACCATGCAGCGAGCTGCACCACACTGTGTGCTTCAGATGTGAAGACACACTCACACACACACACACACACACACACACATGCACCCTGGATAGCTAAGCAAAAAGACACCAATGTAAAGGAGACCCATCACACGTCACATATGGATAGCAGAAGCATGCATATTTTTTCAACTCCCTATGATTTGACTAGAGGGGATATTGCATTTCGGTCCATTGCACAAAGACATCTAGCATTAGACATTTGTAAACACAACACACACAAACACACACAGTGTACTGTTAAAGCTAACCGGAAGACATGGTCTAATACATGGCATGCAATCACCACACACAATACTCAAGGACTTTTGTACCTATAATGGACTTGACAGTTCCATCATAAGTTCCAGCCCTTACACTTTTAGAACCTTAGACCACATCAGAAGGCAGTAAAATGGAACCTCATAATTCGGATGCCTCTTCATGTGAACAATTTAGAGTCCATTTGAATTGTATTAGTAGAGATACCCATCTAATAGCATGTTGGACCACCGAGATCACACATTCACTCACACTCTCACACTCACACTCAGACACAATTGCACACACTCTGACACTTAAACACAATCACACACACAGATACAATCACACACAGACACTCAGACTCAGACACTCAAACACTCAGACACAATCACACACACAGATACAATCACACACACACACTCACACTCTCACATTCACTCACACTCACTCTCAGACACTTACACACACTCACACACACACACACACACACACACACACACACACCTTCCTGTTGATAGCTTATGTGAGTTGACAGTGCTCTGAACTGTTACTGAGTTTCAGACATCACAGAAAAAGCCTAACAGGCTAGACACTGGCACCCTGAATGAGTCCTCTGACCCATTGTTAGTCCATATTCTGGTGCAGTGGCTCCTGGGTTCCTCCTGGTGCACTGCAATGCCCAGCCTCATGTGGTGAGATTATGCTGTCAGTTCTTGGAAAATGAAAGGATTGATACCATTGACTGGTCCCCCCGCTCGGCTGACCTAAATCCAGTAGAACACCTCTGGGACATTATGTTTCACTCCATTCTACAATGCCTGGTTGCATTTCAAGCTGTCCAGGAGCTTAGTGTTGCCCTGGTCCAGATCTGGGAGGAGATCCCCCAGGACACCATCCGTCGTCTCATTAGGAGCATGCTTTGATGCTCTCAGGCATGCATACAAGCACATAGAGGATATACAAACTACTGAGTACCGTATTTTTTTTGCTTTGATTTTCAGGGCGGCTTTGGATTCTACCCTCTGTAGGGTGAGAGCTTTAAAGTTTTTTTCTGTAAAAGCATGCCTTATACACTCAGACTTCTACACAGAAATAAAACACATACACACACACACACACACACACACACACAATGGGCAAACCCACTTAATTCTCCTGCAAAACGAAACTATACATTCAAAACAATGTTATTTCTTCTCAAAATGGTGTTTTGTTTTCAGATGACACACATAAACCATCATTTGAATAGACATTTATAAAAACCAGTGGACAATGTAAGACAATGTAAAACACTCTGATGAATATAAAACAATCCTTCTCCATTCATCATAATGACTACATAAGTGTGTTGTAAAATATTTTACAATATTATTTTTATACTCAGAAGAAACAAATACATGGTAACAAATATGTATATATTTACACAGTGTACATTCCAAGGTTGCACATACAGTGTTCTACATACAAAACAACAGAAGAATTCACTGTACAGTTAGAGTTTAAAAAAAACTATGCTGCATCTGGCCACAGCACCTCACAGCACACCACAAGCAATGTTTTCCCTGGCCAAACACTAGGGGAAATATCACCTAGCATGGCGTATCCAGTCATGAAAGGCATCAAGTGCTATATCTTCACATGCATCTCAGATAGCTTGGAGAATGGGTATACATGCTTGTATCAGTCATACACTTTCCATCTCCAGACAGAAACAAATGAGGACTAGAGATTATGGAGGGAGATAAACAAGCCTGGTGGAAACTTACGTTGTCCCAAATGACAATGTACCTGAGCTGCTCTGGGCTGTCTATATGTTCTGGTGAAATGAGTGTGTTACGTAGGGTGTCCAGGAATGTGATCAGATGGGCAGTGTTGTAGGGATGGCATGGTGATGACTGCACACATTGTGATGTTCCCTCCATGCTGGCCAGGGACTTCAACAATGGCACGCCGGTTGATGATATTCCTTCCCCTCCTTCGTCTTTTTTGTGAGGGTCAATCCAGCCTCATAAATGAACATGAACTGGTGCCCCACTGCAGCCACCTCTAGCTCAAAGACTCTCTGAAACACACATGACAATACCTGAAATAGGCATGGAGTGGTCATTAACGTTAAGCACAATCATTTTGATAACAATACTGAAATCTGTATAATTTATACAGTGTTTAGAGTATGCATCAAATGTGGGATTGTGTAGGATTTACTTGCACATAGTTATATCACAATTATTTCACTCTTTCTGAATTGCATTCAAATGGCACCCTGCAGACCTGCTACATTCCCAAATTATTCCTGTAAGACAAGGTCCAGTGTTGATAAGCTTACCCTATCAATATTTTGAAATATCTCATTGTTTTCTATTATTTTACTTTATATTTGCCATACTATTATGGCGTTATTTTCTAGGACCATGTTCATGATATGAGTTTCCTGTTCATTGGATAGAAGTCATTCTTGTTTACCTTGTGTTGGTAATCTTTCAGTTCCTCTATACAAATACTCTACAATACTGCAAATACTGTGTAGGAATACATTTCCCAAAACACTGTTAACAATGTGGCATCCATTTGTTCCTAACACACTAGTCAGTCCATATCAGGAAATTATTCCGCATGATTTTTTTCCCCAATTATGTCTGATGTGTGTTGAGCACTGTATTTAGGGTCTGTTTATTTAAACTATAATTACAAATTATCAAGGAGATAACATGTTTTAATTTTTACTTATAGCATCTAACCTGCCCAAAGAGGTTGGGTCCCTTTTTGAGTTTTGGCCCTCCCAAGGTTTCTACCTTATAACATTTATAGAGTTTTCTTCCACTGTCACCATAGGCTTGCTCAGTTAGAGCTTAGAGTCTCAATATTTGTAAAGCTGCTATGAGACAATTCTTCATTATAAAAATCGATATATAAATAAATTCGATTTGACTTCTTGTACATTTGGCTATGTGAAATCATAAATGCAAGCAAGAAACCATGTTCTGACTGTATTCCTTCTAAAAAGAGTATTCATTACTTACAGTTGTTTTCTCGTGTTCAAGGCATGGAGCCTTGCACCAGAAGCAACAAATGAGAATCAGTATATAATGAAATCAAATCATAATAAGTCAGTGTGATCAAATGACAGTGATGTGACAAGGCAGACATTCCCTTGAGTCATTGCCCGTTCTGAGCATTCCTCCAGAGCAGCAGGATATATATGTTTAGTGGGGAGACTGCTGAGTCACGGGTAAAGTCCTTTTGTAAAAGCACCACGCTCCCCCTCCCATCGCTGCATTTCTACAGCTCTTCCGCCTCCATCCAGTTCTCTTTCTATCTTTCTGGCATACCTCCTCCCTCGCTCTCTCTCTCCCTCTCTTTCTCAATCTCTCTCCATGTTTCATCTTTTCTCCCACTCACTATTGTACAACATATATATATACACATTCCTTATCATTATTTAAGATGCTTTTTGTTTTTTATTCTGATTTCATCTCTTGTTTAATTAGAAGACAGTGCAGGTCAGGGGTCACTGGTCAAACACGTTGATAATGCATCTCTTTTTTGGGGGCAGGACAGGGGTTTTATTGATTAGCTGTTCCTACTCATGCAGCAAATCCAGCACAATATAAGGGGGGAAATGTCAAATTTGCTTACTGAGATGCAAGAGAAAACCGTTTCTATAGCAAGTCTGTGTTCAGCAGTCCATTCTAGTAGTGAACAGGTTGTGCTGTTCAGTGTGGGAGAGACTAGGTTAACTTATCAAATCTTTGCATTGAGCATTTGCACAGTCATGGTGCATCTCAGTCTGCAATTGTGCTAATCATGATGAAAATGCAACTGTAGCCTCTGGAACATGTTTTATAATGGATTGTGGACCTCCGAGCTATTTCAGATTTTGCAAGTCATTCTTACTTTTCCAAGCCATTCTGAGCTCTTGCTAATGTACCATATTGG
This sequence comes from Parotocinclus cabessadecuia, assembly GCA_036873895.1. Lineage (NCBI taxonomy): Eukaryota > Metazoa > Chordata > Actinopteri > Siluriformes > Loricariidae > Parotocinclus > Parotocinclus cabessadecuia. Next base: position 204 of record JAYJMA010130776.1, on the reverse strand, counting down.
AGAATAAAAAAGCTATTTCTGGACCTGATATGTCAGGTAAATAATAGTTTAGCTAAGTAGGAAAAACATGAGTACTAATGGATGTTATTGTATCCTCCTACTCTCTGCATCGTCACAGGAGAAGTGCGCATGAGTGTGTGTGTGTGTGTGTGTGTGTGTGTGTGTGTGTGTGTGTGTGTGTGTGTGTGTGTGTGTGTGTGTGTG
>JAYJMA010130757.1:0-16109 GCA_036873895.1 Parotocinclus cabessadecuia | reverse complement strand
CCAGCTAGTGCACACTGATCCATTTGGCAGAACATTTTTCAAGGGCCCACTATAAATTTAGTTTAAGTATGGGCCGTATCCACTTAGTGAATAAGAAGAAAAGAATGAAAAAATACCCAGATGAAAAGTTAATGATCAGTCAAATCAAAAGTACTCGTTTATGGTAATTCATCTAGAATTTAAGCTCAGATTTCTGTTGGTTGCCTGTTCAGACTCTGGGGACTGAGGAAGTTTGAAATCACTAAAGAGTTCTGAGAAAAGGCTGTCATAACGGGAATAGGGGTGCAATCCCTTGACATCATCTGGTGTGCCAGTAATTCAGGAATAACTTCAGTAGTGCTTTCTCAGTTCAATCACACCATTAACACTATTAAGTAGTGTTTTTCTTATAGTGGACACTGAATAAACACTTAAGCAGGTTCTAAGGGTTTGTGCAGGTCATTGGTGTTACTCATACTGTGCTTTTGGTGTGATTGCTGCATGACACTTTCTCCTATATTTTTGAGCATTTAAAATTTCCTCATTTGATTTTCTACTAAAGTGGCTCGGTTATCATTACATGGCAGAACAAGGTCAATTTCAATATTTTCACCACCATATAATAACGACTGTTTGGAACCACAGCCCTAGGTTCTCATGGTGTCACCTCAGACTGGCCATACAATCCCCTGAGGGGCAGTAAAACAATACTTTCACTCAGTCATTCACTGACTAATTGCACAACAAAACAAACACAAACACAAACCAGTCTGTTTTGACAGGAAGTGCTGCATGTTGGCTGCCAGTTAAGGGCAAGTCCTGTGGCGCTTAGATGATGTCACTATCTCTTGGGAAAGGCGTACAAAGGACCACATGACTCAATACTGCACATAAGCTTCGGAAAAGCCAACATCTATGGTTCATTAGGTCCAGCATTAATATTAGTGTCAGAAACGAAAAGAGATCTTTAAGGCTGTTCAGTGGCAGTATGCAAATAAATAATTGTGTGTTATTGTTGAATGTTTTATGCTTTCCTGTCATTATGCTGTTAAGTGTTTATTGTATGGTATTATGCAAAGACATAGGTTTGGTTTCAATTTTGGTGTGACTAGTGTTGTGGTGTTGTGGTACAAGACCCGTCTCTGTCTTGTATTGGTCTCAAACATATTTGAACTCGAAGTCTTAAAATCCAAGCAACTGTGGGTTAAGGGCCTTGCTAGGGGACCCAGCTGTGGCAGAAGTGGGATGTGAACCCTGGACCTTCTTTGCCATAGTCCAGGGCACAATTTGGCTATTTGCACTTAGGGGTGTACTCACTCTCACTTTTGTTGCCAGCTGTTTAGACATTAAAGGTTGTGTGTTGAGCTATTTTGAGGGCACAGCAAATTTAGAATGTTTTATAATCTGTAGAGTGATTACTTTATATTGTATCAAAGTGTCATATCTACAGTGCTGTACCATAAAAAGATATCTATATATCTATATCTATCTCTCTCTCTCTTTATCTCTCTATAATATATATATATATATATATATCTTTTCATGGTACATGTGCTCTCATCAGTAGAGAACAGATCCAGAGTTCAGATCCTTCAGGATCCTCAATGCAATGCTATCTGCTCCTATTCAGCTAACCTTATAGTCAGTTGGTTTTAGATCATTGGACTGGAATAACAATGCTTGTTAGACTATTTTTGCATGGACAATATGTTTGTTTTCCATCATCGTCCTTCTGGAGAATTCAACCGTGACCCAGTTGTAGCCTCTGGGAAGAGAAAGTCAGATTTTCATTCAAAATCTACTGGTACATCAAACAGTTCATGATGTAATGAATCCTAGCAATGCTTCCAGGGTCTTTGTTGGAAAGGGGTCATAACACCACAGATAATCAACTGAACATAAGTGGGTATTAAGATCATTTCTGCATTGCCATCCTTCATTATGTTTGTGGTTAGCTGAAAGAAAATACTTTTTTTTCAGCATACCTTCCAAATAACTAATTGTACACCCCCGGGCAAAAAATGATCTTGAGAAGCAATCAACAGCAAAAACTTTAGCGTGAGATAGCTTTTCTCTTTTATTTCATTAAAATGTTGAAACTGTGCAAGTAAACTTGCAGATTGTTTTTTTTTTTACGGAAAGAGTAAATATTGTTCAGTGCTAAAGATTTAAAACAGCTGATAAATGGCTCAAAAATATTTCCATTTTTATACAGTGTTTAGATCTGAAATCTGACTATGCCAAAGCATTAATCTGATGAACTAAGCTACTTCTTTGCACTGTGGACATGAGCATTGTCTTCTTAAATCTCTTAAGAATTTTTAAGCAAGCTTCACTTCAGCAGTTGCATGTACTCCAAGGCACTCCAACTTTCACAGTGAAACATCTCACCATTACCAGCAGCTGAGAATGTTCTCACACCACGATGCCTCCTCCTTTATGCTAAACCATTGCAAAGATACTTCTTAGCAGTCTTTGAAGATGTCTCTAAGGAGCATCACCATACCACTTGTGATTCATCACTCCACACACCACTGAACCATTCTGAATCAAGCTTTTTATATTCCACCAAACAGCAATGGCTTATAAACACAGCTTCTATATGCAAAACCTCCACCAGACAACCATCTGGAAGTTCTTTTTGTTTACCGTGCTGTTTTCTGAGATTTTTGTACTTGACCCATTTTCTTTTGTCCTGGGAATGTAGATTTGGAGACTTGATGACCTATAATTCTCTGTATTCTTCTGATTCATTGAGAGTGTTTTTGTAAGTATCATCTTCACTTTGCATAGGACCAGAATATAAAGTGGCTTCATTAACATTTTGGTTAATTTATGCTTAATTGACGCTTTAACAGTGGATATGGATTTTGTAGTTAGACATATGATTATTTGCATATTCTGTAATCATTGATATGTGATCTTACAGTATTGAGAAATTTCCATGTCTATTCATATTTGTATATAGTTTTACTGTGCTTCACCCGATTTCAATTTGGGACTGTGGTGGACCAACAGTTAAGGTACTGGACTATTTACCAGAAGGTCCAAGATTCAATTCCCAGCACTACCAAGTGGCTGCTGCTTGGGTTCTGAGAAAAGACCATAGCCCCCAGTTGTTAGAATTGTAAAATGTAAGATTGTATCAGATGTAATCACTGGTTAAGAACAAATGCTAAATGTACATAAATATACTTGTGTTTCCAACTAAGGTGAAGCATGCATGTTCATCATAATTTAAACGACAATCCTAAAACACAACTGTACATAAGTCTAGCAAGTTATGTTCCTATAGCTGACACACATCACATGTTTAGTCTTATGTTTGCAACCCAAAGCATCTTGTCTAGACTGTGTACTCCACTTCCCATTTCATGCACATTCAGATTGCCATAAAGCAGACTTGAATGTGCAGAAACTGTCACATGCTGGCATTGTGGCGTGTGTGGAAAAAGCCTTTTTGCTTAAATGCTAAACTAGTCGATAAAGCACTAATAACTATAAAGTATTGTCATTTTGCATTTATAAATTGCACGTTTGTGTAATGGCATGTACTTTATTAATATTCAATCACAAAAATCAAAATCCAAATTGTTAACTTATTTTAAGACACCCAATAAACCATTTGAATTTTAAATCTATAGATTGTAGCATACCAGGTCATAATGAATTCTTTCCTCCGATGTCTAACTAGTGTGACTTTATTCTTTAAATATAATAACGGGTTCTTTTTGGAGGGAAAATTTATAGAGGAGAGTTGGTCTTAATCCAGAAGGTATATGATACAGCACCGAGCAGATGGTCTGGTTAGAAAATAGGTTTTAACTCAGATATTAATCATAATATCTCTATTTACTGACACTGATCTAAAATGGAATACATTATGTAGTGCATCTTTAAATATGTACATATATGTATATATAGGCCCTAGTGGCTTTTAGGTGGATAATGTAGTTGCCGATGTGTATAGGTTGCATCAGAAGGACGAAAAGTATTTGTGTAAGAATTGTGTCAGGAGTATGGCAGTGCAGCTCAGCATCGTGTCCAATGTGATGTGTGAGTACAGTTTTCAGGTTTTTATAAACATGTGATTTGGCAACATGAAAATGGTGACAAAATTGCTGTTTTAAAAAAAAAAGGTAAGAATGTCTGTTAATCACTTGCAGGTAAATGATACTAAGTGCCATCTTAAAGAAAGAAAGAGAGAGCAAACAGATGGCAAAACTTTAATGAGAGACTTAAAGTGCTACAAAAGAGTTTTGCTAAAACAGAAAGTCTGGCAGGTTTCAGCCAGTAAAGAGTGTGTGTACTCGAGAACATGCTACTAAATGTAGAAACATTCTTTAAGAAGTCTTTCTCTATTTTGAAAATTTTTGTCTGTCATTGTGGGCAAGAGCCAAACATCCATGACACTGCCGGTACATACATGAATCATCTGCAAAAACCATACGAGCATCATCTTAAGACACGCAAAATGTTCAAACATGAGAAACTAACATATAAAAAAATACTTTTCAAATGACTATTTCTAAGAATAAAATATGCTTAATCCTAAGCATGGTGTGCGCTGTGAGCACCAAGTCGCAAAAATTCTCTTACAGGTGCAAGGTAACAGATGAAACCCCTCCGATTGTGTCAGTTGCAAGATGTCAAGTATAAACACAGACTTACAGCCTACATAAGAAAGAAAAATAAAATTGATCAAATAGATTAGTAGTTTAATAAGTTATTAAGTATGAACCTGTTTTGAAGCAGATTTCTCTTTAGAAATTTAGCGATTAAAATTAGAAAGTCTTCAGTTGCAAAAACAATCACGTACAAAGACTTACAATTGATACAGTCTTACAATCCAAGCAATTGTGGGTTAAGGGTCTTGCTCAAGGACCCAAATGTGGCAGCTTGGCACAGGTGGGATTTGAACCCTGTACTTCTGGTTCAGAGTCCAGTACCTTAACCACTAGGCTACCTACCTTAGGTACAGTCCATCTACAGTTACATTTAAAATGTGTCAATCATCATAAAATATCGATAAAAATATAAATGTCATTAAGGATAGAGGAATGCTTTTGTTACGCAAACATGGCATTTGAACAATCTTTTTTTCCCAATAATTAAAAAACTACTGTCAACCCCTGCAAACAATAAAGGTGAGATCCATTCCATTAGTGGCCCTATATTTTACCTTCGAAGTAGGGGTTCTACTCAACAACGTCAATATATTGACATTGGAGTTTTCCAAGGTGACATGCCCAGGCAAGGCAAACATCCTACGCAAACATTCTCTTCACACTGAATCACTGTTTCCAATCACACCAGTTCTCACTGCTGGCTGCTAAGAACAGCTAAAAGCTAAAAATTACGTCTGGGCCAATTAAGGATGTTCCTGTTTGAAAGGGACTGAATAGAGAGCTGTTAAACTGCCAGTACAGGACACAGTTCCTCGCAACTACATGCATGTTTGTCACCTTGGCAGCTTTACTCACTTTATTGAAATGTGTCTTGTAATTAATGTTCGGGGAAGGCCCCTTTGCAGTGAGATGCTTAGAATTTGTCTGCAGTCTGTGCCAAGTGAGTAGAGTGCAAGTGCAGATCTGTAAATGAGATGCCAAACATTCTGCTTATAATGTATGCCTTCTGTCACTGGTGCAGCCTGGAACTTAAAAGAAGCGATTCATCATGTTTCCCATAAAACATAATACTTTGGGGTAAATGCAATTTACAAACGCTCTGTTTAGTGTAAGCGTGAGGCAGAAAATGCACTAGATAGCCAAAAACATGGGGACATTCCATCTAGACTGTAAATCTGCGATATTTTATTAATCACTCATTTTTGTGAGAAGTATAGTTATTGGGTTTTGTTGCACCATTACTAACGTGGGCTTAAAGAAATATACAGTTGTGCAACCTCTATAGACAAATGCCAGAAAAGGATTGTGCTTTTTACAAATACTTTTACAAAGTGTAGTACATAAAACTTTTTAAAGCTAGAGTTTAAAGTATTAACTTGAGTATTTTCTTGCCCATAAAGCCTATAAATGGCATATTTATTTGGAAAGTCCGTTCTCCATTTGACCAAATCACTCACAGACCCAGACAAATTCCATATTGCTGAATTATGGGGTTACACCTAACTGGTAGCACAGGGTGAAAGGTGGAAACCAACCTAAGATGGTGTGACATTCTATTGCAGGACATATGTGTACACATGGTCACTTCCAAGCCACTCCCCATACTTTAGTACAAACCAGATTCCAAAAAAGTTGGGACAAAGTACAAACTGTAATCATTTACAAATCTCAAAAACTGATATTGTATTCACAATAGAACATAGACAACATAACAAATGTCGAAAGTGAGACATTTTGAAATTTCATGCTAAATATTGGCTCATTGGACATTTCGTAACAGCAACACATCTCCAAAGAGTTGGGAAGGGGCAATAATAGGCTGGAAAAGTTGAAGGTACAAAAAAGGAACACCCAGAGGCCCAAATTGCAACTCATTAGGTCATTTGCCAATAGGTCATTAACATGACTGGGTATAAAAAGAGCATCTTAGAGTGGATTGCAAAGAGTTTAAACATATCATCATCTACATTGCATAACATTATAAAAAGATTCAGAGAATCTCTGTGCGTAAGGGTCAAGGCCGGAAAACCATACTGTGTGCCCGTGATCTTCGGGTCCTTAGACGGCACTGTATCACATACAAGAATTGTTCTGTATTGGAAATCACTAAATGGGCTCAGGAATATTTCCAGATAACATTATCTGTGAACACAATTCACCGTGCCATCCGGCGTTGCCAGCTAAATCTCTTCTCTTCTCTGGGCCAAGGCTCATTTTAAATGGACTGTGGCAAAGTGGAAAACTGCTCTGTGGTCAAACGGATCAAAATTTGAAGTTCTTCATGTAAATCAGGGACGCCATGTCATTCGGACTAAAGAGGAGAAAGACAACCCAAGTTGTTATCAGGGCTCAGTTCAGAAGCCTGCTTCTCTGATGGTATGGGGTTGCATTAGTGGGCGTGGCATTGGCAGCTTACACATCTGGAAGGACACCATCAATGCTGAAAGGTATATCCAGGTTCTAGAGTAAGAGATGCTCCCATCCAGACGACGTCTCTTTCAAGGAAGACCTTGCATTTTCCAACATGGCAATGCCAAACCACATACTGCATCAATTACAGCGTCATGGCTGCTTAGAAGGAGGGTCCGGGTACTGAACTGGCCAGTCTGCAGTCCAGATCTTTCACCCATAGAAAACGCTTGGTGTAAAACGAAAGATACGACAAAAAAGACCTAAGACAGTTGAGCAACTAGAATCCTACATTAGACAAGAACAGGTTAACATTCCTATCTCTCAGCTTGAGCAACTTGCCTCAATCCCGACACGTTTACAGACTGTTGTAAAGAGAAAAGGGGATACAGTCTCACAGTGGTACACATGGCCTTGTCCCAACTTTTTTGAGATTTGAAATGGAAATTCACCTATTTTTCTCTTTAAATGATACATCTTCTCAGTTTAAACATTTGATTTGCCCTGCATGTTCTATTCTAAATAAAATATGGAATTTTGAACCTTCCACATCATTGCATTCTGTTTTTATTTACAGTTTGTACTTTGTTCCAACTTTTTTGGAATCGGGCTTGTATATAATCTTACTGCTTTGCCCCATCTAACCACTCTTGCAGTAAGTAGAATGATGAACATTCTGTAATTGGCTGTTCACCAAATATAAAGCACTTTTGATTTCGCCCCCAAACTCATGGAATTTTCCTCATGCACATAGATGTATAAGCACCACCATCACATTCCACTGACTGTAAGTGAGCCTCAGTGTGGGTGCCTTTATATGCTCTCAAATGACTGTTTCGATGAGTACAACTGTCCTTGTCAGATAAAAGTCAACATCTCCCTATTCTCCTGCCTAGCAAGTGCTTTATTCACTGCTACAGTATTCACTCCAAACACACACACATACACACACTTTACCACTCGGCTAGTCAATAAGCCCTTCCAGCCATGTAACTTGAACACAAAGCAAGAATGTTGCGGCATGATGGAATCAAAAGGACGGGATTAATGGCACTTCATAGAGATGCAACTGAACAATACCTAACAACTGAAGGAAAGAATGGTCAAAGGTAAGCTGACTTAAGTAGCATTTCTAAAAGGAGCTGACGAGGACTCCTCCAGGTTGTAGGTGGGAATCTGATCACTGTTCATGGGGTCCTGATCAGTGGGCCTTAGGCAAGGAGGCACCTTTACAGAACATTGGTGCAGGATATCAGACTTATTGAATATCAAACAGGGTCAGCCATGAGTCATGTGTCGCTGTAATGTCTGTCTGACAGGTGCTGAAAGGTGCTGCATTTTAGGGGTGAGTTTTAATGTATATGTAATTTTAATATTTAATACTAATATGTGTAATAATAATTGTATATTAGAAGACAATAACATTATTTAGTAACTAATTTGGTTAAGTGCAGCATGGTGGTTTGGCGGGTAGCACCGCTGCCTCACAGCAAGAAGGTCCTGGGTTCAATCCCAGGGTGGAGTGGGATTGAAACTCCCCGTGCCTGTGTGGGTTTGCCCTGGGTACTCTGGTTTCTGTCACCGTCTAAAGACATGTGTGTTGCGATTATTGGCGTCTATAAATGTGGCCCTTAGTGTGTGACTGCTTGCAAGACTGTGTGTGTGTGCCCTACGATGGATTGGCAGCCCATCTAGGGATGTTCCTGCCCTTGCGTACAGAGTTGCTGGGTAGGCACCGGCTGGTCCACGACCCCATGTGGATTAAACGTAAGATAATGGACGGATGGATGGATAATTTGGTTAAACCAAACAAATTGCTACTTGACAGGCATTTATTATTATTGGAACTGCAATTGTTCAACATCAAAATGGCAGCAATAATAATAGTCTTCAATTTCATCCCAGCTCTCACCAAGTAAGACGGGACTTGCATGTTTAGGATCAAGGACCTTGATTTAGGACCCATGTCCTTACAAACTTAAGATGCCATGTCATTTGCTATATACTTCTCTCTGCTAGACTTCTTATCGCTTCTTATGTGGTTGTTTAGGCAAAGCATCCAGCCAAACCTTTGTGCACTTTTCAAAGTCTTTGAATTTAGTTTTAACACCACATACTGTGTCATCACTGAATGCTGCACACATCTCATGGCCTTTGTAATAGTGCTTACCATGCTTTAGTTTGAATATGATTCATATAATGAAAAAGACTGCTAGTGTTGCCTCCCAAGCAATTCTCTAACAAACTTTACAAATAATGGTAAAACCAATCCATGCCCATTTCACAAGGCGCTCCCTTTTTATTCAGTCTCGCTTCTTTATCATCATTCCTCATGGCTTACATATGTATAACAAAAGCCACTCTACTTAAGGTTAGCACAACAAAGTACAAGTGATCTAGAAAAGCTGTGATAACAGGTAGAATTTTCTAGTTAACGCTGCTTCTGGACATGAGGATTCTTTTTTTTGCACAGTAAAGTTTTAAGTGGCATTTGTGATTGTAACTTCGTCTTGTAGTGCATAACAAGGTTTTGCCAAAGTATTCCCTTGCCCATGTGGTTCTATCAGCTGTTGTTGAATGATTATTATTGATGCAGTGCCTTTAAAGGAATTGAAAATCATGATTTTTATCATTCACACTTCCCTTTTATGATATGAAATTCCTCCAGATTCTTTTGATCTTGTTTAATAGTTTATGCATTGTAGAGAAAGAAATATGTAAATCCCTTTCCTGTTTTCTCACGCTTTTGTTGACAAACTGGAGATCACCTGGCAATCTTTGCTTCTCATAGACGATTGGGAGAACTGCTTTTGTTTCAAATTTTTACATTTACATTTACAGCATTTAGCAGACGCCTTTATCCAGAGCGACTTACAATTGATACAGTCTTACAATCCAAGCAGTTGTGCGTTAAGGGTCTTGCTCAACGAGTATGGCAGCTTGGCAGAGGTGGGATTTGAAGCCTGGACCTTCTAGTCTAGAGTCCAGTACCTTTACCGCTAGGCTACCACAGTCACAGTCTGTCAAATCATGATAATAAATCACCTGTTGACATCACCTGTTTGAATTTATATCATTATTTCTATTTTCCACCTCATAACTATTTCTAAATTCCCACTCAACTTGTATGGAGTGTTTTGCAGGCCTGAAATGTAGGAATGGATGTTTATTAACAAATTACATTAAAATGACTGGACAAAAGAGAAAATATCTTGGGTTCATACTGTCTGCAATTAAATAAAATCTTAGTAAATGTTTAAAAAACGTTTAACTTATGCCAGCTTTTTTTCTGATTTGGGGTTGTATATGGACAACATGAATGGTCCCATTGTATGACTTTTTAAAAAAAGATGTCAATACAGATGCTCATACCCTCATAATAATGACTCTCTGTGAGCATAGCATCAACACTGGGATATTTGCATCAAATACTGGCCATGCATCCAGTAATTTAAGCGAGTATTTTCCCGATTCAAGGTTTTGGTTTGCTAGATTCTTAATTCAGACTTAATAACTTTAGCAGTCTACAAGGATACTAAATGGATACCTAATTCAGGCTTTAATCCATATCTTACCTAGACCAAAGCCCGTCATCATGAATGGCCTCAAATGAACACGATTATTTATTTCCATGTGATTTTTGGCTCGATCCATTACCACCATTATAAAACGACTTTACATTCATTTAATCCACAAACCAGATTGTTAGATTCTGCTCTGGTTGAGTCGAATGATGAAGTGCTTTTGAGTAATTTATTGAGGTCTTGAACCTCAAATTGAAAACACATGCACAGATGGGACTAGCACACATTTTTCTTCTCACCTCAAATATATTGCTTATTTGTGGGGATTCAATCGGTCTTCAGCCAACGCAGAACTGCTTGTCTGTATAAAGCATCTTGGGAAAAGTTGGGAATGTGCTTATTTTGAATGTAAAGGGTGATCCAGGTATCCCTTTTCCATTACAAACCAAATACATGTATATAAAAACAACGTCAAATACTGAAGATTCTACATTCAGGAAGACTTTTATGAGAACGTTTTAGACATTGTGTTTTAATGAACACATTTTGTGAAGGATTCACAAAGTGTGATGCTGTACAGAAGACTCTTTGGTAAAACAAATGGATTTGCAGACTGCCTTCTGAAATGATTATGTCCTGAAAAAGCATAAGATCTTACTTAGAGCTGAGCTAGGAAGCTGTTAGGCTCCAACATTTTTTTCTTTTTGCCTTTGTCTTCTAAGTGATGCACAAACAGAGCTGGAAAGAGTTCACCGTCTGCACAGGGAGCGCCTGAGACAGTTTTGCTCAGCAGTGTCTGAAAAACCAATGAGGAGACTGGGAACTCTCAACTCATGTGGTCTCTTGAGTGTAACCATTTTGTAAATGTTTCTGTGGTAGAACCAGACCATGATATTACCTTGGGGAATTTTAGCTTCAAAGTCCATGGGTCTGATGCCTGCATTCCTCTTGGATCAGGTCACTCTTTTAATCATGTTCAGCCATTTTCAGGATTGACTGCTGCTTTATCATGGTGAGAGGGGGGTATAAATGCCCTATTTTTTTTCTATTGGAATGTGTACTTGTAATTTCCATGAGTGAAATTCAGGTCACCAGCCTTGGTTTGCAGCTACCAGTGATACTCACTGGTGACGTATTCAGAGAAAAATGCAGTCACAAAATGGCATCATTGAAAAGAGGACATAACTGTGTTATCCCTCTTCACACATAGTGGTGCATTGTGGAGGTAAACGCTCCTTTGGCCCCTCTTCCCATGTAATCATGGCCAGCTGTCAAAGAAAACTGATTTATTGGATGGCTGTCTGCTTTTTCATAGAATATCTGAAGAGCTTAAAAATGATTTAGAAGGATCATTTCCTGGCAATTAAATCTTTGGTATTGATGGAGAAAAAAAAACATGGCCATGTGCCAAACGTAATTAGCAGTGTTGGGGTAATGCAGTAAAAAGTACGAGTGAAAATGATAAATTATTATTTTTTACAATTCATGTAGAAGCATTTAATACTGTTTAGCTGTTTCATTTGTACATACTGTATGTTCAGGTTGAGTGATGAAAGAAAGTAAGCTTTCTGAAGCTTTTAATCATTTGAACCAACTGCTTAGAAAAATTATCAGTGTTTCACGGCGCTTGAAATTCCGAGCCTTACAGTTTGTGCAGAAACCAAAAATCAATACGAACACTGGCTATGATTTGAACCTGAATGTTCCTTTTTTCCTAAATAAAGTATTTAAAGGACTATTGTCTGCTATCCTTATGTTTGCAAGCACAGTGATGGCACACAACACAAAGAGACAGTGCCAACACAATAATACAATACTCAAGGTGGGAGTGTTTTTCCTCCTAGGCTAGTTTGATTGTGTTATTCAGTGGAAACAAAGACTTTTAATGTGGAAAACTATTTTTCTGGTTTACCTAACCTTTATCAGAACCTGAGCCAAACTGAGTTATTCTTCTGAAATGGACTTCATAAAAGTCTATCCATCCATAGACAGATCAGAACATCTGGCATTATTCACCTTGGTTACCACTCTCTGATCCTACACTCCTATTTCCACTTGAGGGTGATTAGGTAGGTCTTTAACATCTGGCTGAATGAAGTGATAGGCCACCCTCTGACCATACTTGCATGTTGGGATAGTAATGAGGCCACTTATGTGCATGTGGTGGCCAGAAAATAAAAATAGCTGTAAAGGGAGTTAAAATTTTACCAGATGTTTATTCTTTGAGAATTTTATGTATCTGTAACATAACAACAAACTCAATCCCAAAACATTTACTTTGACATGTTATTCTATTCGTTAAAACCGGGCATGCATTCCAAGTTTACTGAGGTTCTGATTTGAACTGTTTTAGCTGTCTCTGTACTAATTTAAACATTTAGATGTTATTGTACTAATTAAGCGTGTATAAATATGGCCCTCGCATGTGTTTGGAGAGCACAGGGGTGAGCCAGAGTGCTATCGGACTTCAGTTCTCATTCACACTGGAATTGGTGGCTAACCTCCTACACACTGTCCTTCATTTCAGGAAGCACTCGTACTAAAAAGAGTTAACTGATTTCCCCCAGGTGCCTTTCCCTTCATTCTTTCTGGTGTAGTATACATTTGTCATATCCTGAAAGGAAAGCTACTGTGCACCGTTGCTTCCGAAATCCTTTGGAAATTGGAGATTGGCTTGTCAGTTTGAGACAAACCTGCCTCTTGAGAGTTTTAGCCACATGAACCCAGGACGTTCTTACTGTGAGGTGGTTGGTGCTACCCATCGAGCCACAGTGCCACCCTGGATTGTGACAGAGTAGTTAGCGCCCTACAGCTCCAGAGACCCAGCCCAGGAGTGCTTGTATGTGCCCACTTATGAGTTTTCCCCAGTTGCCCCGTTTTCCTCACACAAAGACATGCGTTAGGCCAATTGGTGTCTCTAAAGTACCCTGTAGAGCATGAGCTAATGAATGACAATGCTGAACTCTGCTGTTTAAATGTATTTTCTGTTTTCATTGCTATTAAGAGTTGCTTAGTGAAGTAGCTTAAATACATTTACATTATCATCCACTATGCCAGTAAAACAGTTTGTTATAGATATTTTGTTACATACAAAACATACATTTTCTACGCTCACAACACTTCCAGATGCTTGGCTGTGTCACACTAGGTGCATACTATGCACTAAATAACAAAATAAATACAGAAAAACACAAAATACAGAGAGTACCATTGGTTGACATACTGTTAGGGTAGTAGTAGGAGGGTTGGGACACAGCCCATATTATTCTTGCTATTTACAATAGGATAGGCACATGCACCATTGAACAGCATGCATGATTGCGTTGATTGGCTGTTTACGGTAACGACGTCTGGAGATCAAAGATTTTTACTATTTCCTAAAAATGTATTCTAATTGTTCAAATCTCGGTTGTTAAAGTGAATGAATGCTGCTTGGATAGTTATTACATGGATGAAGGTAGTTTTATTTCCATACATGTATATACATAAGCAATCTATGCAATAGTTTGGTCGTACATTAAAGTTTTTAGCTTCCAAATCATTTTAAAGGAAAACTACCAGTCCCCTCATTGTGAGGTAAAATGTTAGCTCAAGAAAAGCATGTTTTAAATTATGCTGAGAGCTACAGAACATTTCATGCTTGAGAGCGCAGTACTAACACAGTTCAAATATGGGCTATAATTAGATACTACCCATAATGCTATGCCTCATACAGAATGATCCCAAAGCAATAAATTACTTATGCTGTTTTGCTGATGTATATGACGTTTTCCCATCTTCCTGAGTCATTCACCTTGGTTTAAATGTTCCTGTTTAAATGTGGATACCTAACTTGTGTTAGCACCCTCTGGGTGTGTTTTTATTTTAACTACTAACAGCAGTTCGGGACATTGCCTAGACTGACTGTAGCAATTATCACATGGTTTGCTTGCTGGAACTGTTACTCTGTGTTTGTTGGTGTTCGTAAAAGTGATTGCTTAGTAAACTTGCCTTTTCAGAAAAGTATGTGAATCTCTGGCAAAGAACAATACCCGATGAGTATAGTTTTTATTTGCATGTATGCTATTCATAGCTAGGATAAGGAAGATAAGGAACTTTTATTTTTAAAGCTGATTTTTTGGAAGGCTGCAGTTCTTATGTCACATGTGAGGCTAATTGGCCACTCAGTATATAAAATATGCTCTGACAAAAATGACATGAAAATAAGTAAATATTAAAATGTAATATTTAAAATTCATGGACAGTTCATATTCATTCTAGGTAAGAGATTGAGCTTATTGTATTAATGTTATGTTACTGTATGAGGCCTTTCCATTTGTTGAACATCAATGACAGTTTAGAAAAAAAAAGATATATTTATTTCACTTTATTTTCCATAGGGTGTTAGCAATATAAATTTAAAAAGTCATCTGACTTTTTAGTCACACATCCTTGTTTCTACATTCATTGTCCGTTGTATCAGTTCCACTTGCCATATAGAAGCACTTTGTAGTTCTACAATTACAGTCCATTCGTTTCTCTACATGCTTTTTGTCCAATTTACTTAGATCTCTAATAGTCAGGACCCCCATAGGACCACCACATCTGGAGTTTTTAAACACCTGTGTCACTGCTTGACTGAAAATAGTCCTCATGTCCGGCCACCAGCATTGTGTAGGCAGCATCCTGTAAGCACTGATGAAGGATTAGAGGAGGACTAACGCAAACTGTGCAGCAACTGATGAGCTACTATATCTTACTTTATGTCAACAAGGCGATTGCTCTAAAGTTTCCTGCATGTGTTTTTGTGCTGATACGTTAGCTGGTTTAACTCCCAAAGTTGATCAAATGCTTCATATTCTGCACGGTGTTTAGTATGCATTTGGTAATATAAGTTCCTTGTTGAGCTGTCTTTAATGGCAACAGATTTCTGACGTAGTTTCCAGATCACCGTCTTTTGAGCAACATCCATTTTTTCAGAACAACCTCTATGTGAGTGACGTTGAGCCTAGTCTGGCAATTAAATCTAATGACGTACACTGTGAGACTGGTGGTGTCTGTATTTTACCTCCCGGCGCAGTTTGTTCACTCATTTTTAATTTCACTAGCTTGATTAGTGGCATTAGCATGCTGCAAGCACTCAGTGCGCATGCACATTAGCCTAGCTTACCTGGCTACGAATAAGGAATGTTTCAAGGCTTATAAGTCTATGAATACTGAGTAGCAACATCTTGCACATAGTTCAAACAACCCTCCTATACGTTTGCTCATGATTCATGGTGTGCTTCATACCAATCCAAAGATGGCCATTGCACATGATGATCTTATTGGTGTTCGATCATGGAAGCTCAATCATGGAAGCTGCTGATAAACAGTGGTTTAGTATAATAGTGCATCAGTTTGGAGCTTAGTAGTAGAAGATGTTGCAGTATCTATGCTACATGCTTTAGCACTTGGAGAGAGTTGGTGTGCACTACTACTTTACACTGGGCAGTTATACATACATATTCACACACACACACACACACACACACAGACACACACACACACACAAACACAGACACACACACACACACACACACACAAATAT
>JAYJMA010130736.1:0-16110 GCA_036873895.1 Parotocinclus cabessadecuia | reverse complement strand
ACACACACACACACACACACACACACACACACACACACACACACACACACACATATATATATATATATATATAAATATAAGTATATAATATATAATATTATACATTAAACAAGCTAATCAGAACATGACACAGAAATGTTTGTAGTCTTCTCAAACTGTAATGCTTTTGCGTCACATATAAAACATTAGAAAGCATAGCTTATTAAACATTACATTACATGTACTTTATTACTTTATTGATTATCAGCAGTTGGCCACCTACTAGGATGTGGGGGTGTAGGGAGGCAAAACTGTACGCGAAACTGTAAGAGGGATGAAGTCTTTCTCTGGGATGTCAATATGGTCCATGTTCTCCCTGGTCCATGTTCTCTCCAATTTGGTCCATGAGCCAATCACACCACTGTACAGGGTGACACATATAGGTTTAAACTTTTGTCTACCACATCTTGTTTATGAATGGTATTTATTCACATTTATTCACAGGGAAAATTGTGCTTTTTGATGTTTACATTTTGATATTTGTTACTTTCTTACCTATATAAAGGAATTTGCTGCGATTTTGGCCGTGGACTGGTACTGAACATAACATAAACATAACAGAGTTCAAATCTGGACTGACTCATTTGTACTAACCAAACTCATTAAATAAATTAGCCCATGCAATAAAAATGGTCTGTATACTACAACTAATTCATTCATGTTCATGCTTTTATTTAATTAATCCAATTGATTGTTCATGGTGGGAAGCAACCCTAGAAAGGATGAAAATCAACTGCAGGTCACTTGTTCTTTGCACTGTGTAATTAATTAGAATACCCATAGGAAGCAAACTCATACCAAATGAAGTTTACAAAAATTACACATTTAAACTATTTACACATTAAGAGCTACTAATTATGCATATATATATTGTAAGAAGTATTTATATAAAAGTAACTACTATTTATACATTTATACTTATGTCAATTAATAAAACAAATATATTTATTATTTATTATATGCTGTAATATATGCTATATAAAAATAACTTACAATCTAATGGGCTTCTTCACATTATATGTGGCACGAAGTTGAAGCATATTCCAGTGGGGTCCAATAGCCTTGAACATACATTATGAATATTTATCCAGCAGAACAATGGCCATACAGTTCTAGGTTCTGTTGGAAATATATAGATAGCCACATGTAGAATTGAACTTACTTGCCATAACTCAGGTCTGCTGTGGTATCTCTTCATAGTGGAGCACTGGCTCACAGGGTCACATGTTTTCTCCAAAGTAGTTGCCGGAGGTTTTAGACAAATGGGTAACTGAGAATCCCAGTCTGTAACCTCATATGCTCTTGAATGACCAGAACCTCAGTAAAAATATGTGCTTGTAAACTTAACAGTGCTATTTTCTATATTTCTGCATAAATATTAACTAAAATAGGACTGGGGTAGCCTAGTGGTTAAGGTACTGAACCCTGGACCATAAGATCTGGGGTTAATATCCCACCTCTGCCAAGCTGCGACTGTTGAGTCCCTTAGCAAGGCCCTTAACCCACAATTGTTTGAAATTGTATCAGTTATAAGGATGCTCAGGATAAGGGCGTATGCTAAATGCTGTAAATGTAAAATTTCATTTTCACACAGTAGATAATGCAAACCCAACTAAACAAATGAGAAAAAAAGTATTATATTTGATCAAAAATATTATGTCAAGTGTTTTCAGATTATGGCACGGCAATCAGGTATGGGATTAAAGTCACATTAAAGTCACATATTTTTCTGAGGACCATTTCGCATTGATTATAAAACACTTCTTGCAGCATATAAAGCTCTACATGGTCTGGTCCCACATTATCTGAGTAAACTTTTAGAATCTTATAATCCAGCTAGTCTACTTCGCTCACAGGGTGCAGGGTTTCTTTCAGTGCCTAGAATTTAAAAAAGTAACAGCAGGGGGAAAAGCTTTCTAGCCAGGCTTTTAGTTCGATTTAGACTATGATGCATGGCTCAGGTTGGCTCTTGTCTCTTGGTTGTGTTAAGTTCTGGTTCTTTCCCATTAGCTATGCTGCTATAGTTAGTGCTGCACATGGCATGAGTGATTGATAATAGACTCTGTACTCCTCACCCGTAAGTAACTACATTTTCTGTTCCGGTACCAGTTCCAGCACCACACACTTGGATGTTCCTCCACCTCAGCATCACTTTACTGGCCTTCATCAGCCAAGAGACAATGTGCCTCCAAGGACCTCCCACTGAGGACTGATTTTAAAATCTATTTTGTTTTAAAATCTATTTTTTCCATACTTTATTACCAACTTAAATATTAATATCAATTTAAATTGTATTACTTACTTTATTTTACTATTACTTTAATATACTTTTAAGTATTACCTATTTAACATCTAGGCCACCCATGGAGGATGAGTCTTGGTCCTCCCGAGGTTTCTTCCTTCTACTTTCAAGGAAATTTTCCTTGTCATTGTCGCTTTGCTCAAATTGGGATTGGCCTTTTAAAATAATATAAGATCGTAAGATGCTTTGAGACAATGCTTCATTGTCCATGCTCCATATAAATACATTTTGATTGATTTCTTGATTGATTGAGCCTTTGTTGCTCATTAAACTGAAAAATGCTAAAGGCCATGTCTAAACAGTCTAGACTCTAGCCATTCACAGTCAGACACATTTTGTACAAATGGAGGAAAGACTGTTATTACCCACTGCAAGAGAGGCTGACCAACAGAGATCACTACAAGAGCAATGCATGTAATAAGAAGAGAGACAACAAGAAACCCCAGGATAACTTCTAAACAGTTAAAGGTCACACTCATACTCACATGTTGTGTAATTTAATGTAATAATATACTCCAGCAAATTAAATATGTTCCATCATATGAAACAGAGTGATGATAATTACACGATTTGGGCAGGTTTTGCTACCCAGGAAAATCGGATTTATACCAACAAAATCTACAAGAAAATTTTAGGGTATCTGTCTGTGACCGGAATCTCAAGAGGATATGGGTCATGCCATAAGACAACAACTCTAAGCACAGAGTTGTTCTACCAATGAACAATTTAAAACGTTAAAAACATTTAAGATATTGTTTTGGCCTCCCTATCTTAGCCCAATATAAATTTTGGGGAAGGACCTGAAGTGAGCAGTCCATGTAAGAAAATTCACTTGTATCCCAGAGATTAAGCTGTTATCTATGAAAGGATGGGCTCCAGTTCCTTCAAGTTGATGTGCAGGACTAGTCAACAGCTACCGGAAATGTCTAGTTGCAGTTACACTGTTGCACAGTGGGATTACACAAGAGACGGACATATTCTTTTGTCATGCACAGATCCACTAACATTTTCCTCAATAAATAAAGGAACAAGAATAATATTCTTGAATCATTTGTTCAACTGGGTTCTCTACTCATCTACTGAGCTTATGTGAAACTCTCACAAATTGTCGAACTCCACTGTAAGAGATTTTGTGGTTTATTGCTTAATCACTGAGACTCTGAATATATGCATGTCCTTAATTAAGGATTGTTGTTCAAATAAGAGTATGCAAGATTTAGACAGATATATAATGATTGGTTTGAAAAGTAGCATCTTGTATAAAATGGAAAGAAAAAGAAACAATTCAACACAAGGTGAATTATTGAACCCTATAGCTTCATTTAAAAATAAAAAAAATATTCTCAAAATGGCTTCTTGAATGCAACAATGAGAACTTAAATTGCCTCAACAGTCATCAGATCTTAATCCAGTAGAGCACCTTTGGGATGAGGTAGAGCAGGAGATTTACATCATGGATGTGCACCTGACATGATGATATCATGTAAATATGGACCAAAAGCTCTGACTAATGTTTCCAGCACTTTGATTCCATGAAGATTTAAGGCAGTTCTAAAGGCAAAGGGGGACCAACTGGTACAAGAAATGTGTAGACAATAAAGTCACCTAATTTAGAGCAAATACAAAACTATGTCAGTTTATATTTTTTGCCATTACTTCCTTGAATGAGCCACAAATTAATCTAATTGGAACACATCTGAAATAAGGCAAATGTTGGGCATTTGATTTCACTGTCCATCCATTTCAATTACACTTAGAATATATGTTATTATGTAATACCATGTTATTTAAATTTTCTCCCACCTACCTTCTTTAGATCTGTAGACTGCTGTGACCTGGAAGACCCTAAATCAGGCATCACCACTCTGTGGTGGTCTTGTTATATCATGCAAAAGACCAAAGAGTTTATGATTAACAGTTATGAACATGACTACACACGGTTTAATAAAATAATAATTAATATATCAGCTTTGTAATAATTAACAAATTTTATAAAAATTGGTTGACAATGTGGCACCGAAAAGTAACCTGTTACTTACCAGTAAGTCTGTGTACTTTCTTGTGTAAGTAGTGTAATTTGTCTCTATGGACAGTTTCTTCGAGAACCCTGGTTTCTCTCACGCACTTGGTTTCAGGTAAAGTTATGGCTTATGATGATTGAGCAAACAAACTAAAATTCACCATTTGCCAGCTCAGTTTACAATACATGAACTGCTACCAAATTAAATGAATACAGTCGTTGCTTAACAACATTACTCAATGCTACAAAAGTGACAGCTTGGTGGTGCCAGAACTATAATGGACTATAAGTAACTATGATCTATAAGGAATGAATCACATCCTGGAAGGTGAGTAACTGTTACAGTGACTGAATACCCCTAGTTACAGGATACTTACCCTCACACCCAACTTGCAACTTTACCTCTGACCTAAATCTTGAGTTCCAGAGCTTGTTTTAGGTAGAAGGTCTGCGCGTTGGAGTAATATCTGTAGTCTCAGCTGCTTTCCTCAGATTAGACAGATCACTTGGTCTTTTCACGAATATGTTCCTTCGCTCTATCTGTGCATGGGCAGCGCTGCACGGGAGGCCTGAGACCGGTTTAGCGAAGAGTCTAGTGTCATTTCGTATAGGTGCTGAAGGAACACTGGCAACAGCGGGAACAGGTCTGCAGCTCGAAGCGACCTCTTTCATGGTGTAGTTTCATGCGTCTATATAAAGACCTGCTTGCAGGAACCGCGACCTGATCGCACTTCATCAGATCGCTTCTTATCACGCCGAATTTGCCTGTGTAACATTAGCCGACTAATGTTATTTAGAAGCGTCACTGGTTGCCTAGAGACAGCGATTGCGTGCACCAAACGGCAAATTAGGCTAGTGTTACTTACATAGTGGTGTTGTTTAGTCCAATTCATTCACTTAGTGTATAAACTTATATATGCTTACAAACTATAAAGCATCCATGTTATGTATTAGAAGAACAAAAAGGTCTATAAATATCACTTTTTTATGCAAATTCTAAGGCGTCATTAGATTCAATGCATATCTGAGACCTTGAACCAATCAAAAAATCAAAATTGATTCTAAAATCCATGTAATAGCAATTTAAATTATTGACTTTAGAAGTATCTATCTATCTATCTATCTATCTATCTATCTATCTATCTATCTATCTATCTGTCTGTCTGTCTGTCTGTCTGTCTGTCCGTCCGTCCGTCCGTCCGTCCGTCCGTCCGTCCGTCCATCTGTCAACAACTTCAATTCCAGGTTAGTTGGAATTAAGTTTATGTAAGACATAAACAAAAACAGAATATCATGATTTGCAAATCCCTTTTAACCCATAATCAATTGAATACACTACAAAGACAAGAGCGTGGCTCGGTGGATAGCACTGCCGCCTCACAGCAAGAAGGTCATGCGTTCAATGCCAGCATGGAGTGGTCTGGGTCCTTTCTGTGTGGAGTCTGCATGTCCTCCCTTTGTGGGTTTACTCCAGGTACTCTGGTTTCCTCCCACTGTTCATAGACATGCGTGTTAGGTTAACTGATTACTCTAAATTGGCATTGACTTTTGTGTGTGTAACTAGTTCATATATAACCTTGTGTGTGTTGCTGAAATGGTCACTGATGCCAATAGCTTACATTTTACATTTAGCAGACGCCCTTACCCAGAGCGACTTACAACTGATACAGTCTTAAAATCCAAGCAATCGTAGGTTAAGGGCCTTGCTCAGGGGCCCAATTGTCGCAGCTTGGCAGAAGTGGGATTTGAACCCTGGACCTTCATTTCCAGAGTCCAGTACCGTAACTGCTGGACTACCACAATAGCGATGGTAACTCAACAAAGACGAGATATTTCATGTTTAAACGCATGAAATATTTACTCATTTTGAATTTGATGGTTGCAACACATTCCAAAAAAGTTGGGACTGTGGCATGTTTAGCACTGTGTTACATCACCTTTCCTTTTACAACACTCTGTAAGCATTTGGGAACTGAGGACACTAATTGTTGAAACTTTGTAAGTGGAATTCTTGCATGATGTACAACTTCAGTTGCTCAAGAGTCCGTTGTCGTGTTTTGCACTTCACAATGTGCCACATGCGTCTCATAATGTGGTCATGTTTACAAAAAAGTGAGATCATTGTGACACTATATGAAAATGCTCAAAGCAGCACTATACACTATTATCACACACTTAAATCTACAGTTAACTGTACAGTACACATACAGTACAGTACCTGTCACCATTGCACAAATGGTGCAATCCTCTTATTGCAGAGTAAAACGTGGCCCTCTTCCACCTCTGTGAAGTTGTTTTGAAATCCTATGTGGTACGCAGTACAATTACAGTACACATGAGACAGAATTCCTTAACATTAGTGCACAATAACAGTGCTTCCCAATTACAAAATCTAGCAGTACCATACGGTAAATATGGCAAATCTTTACTATAACACTACTTTACACTACAATACAGTAAATATGTGGTGCAATAAAGCTGTAAGTCTAAATGTAATAATTAAAAAGTTCTTGTCCCACTGTAAGCGTCATGTACAGTATGAGACAGTGAAAGTAAAGCAGTGCAAATTGTTTAGTGCTGATTTACTGTGCTGAATAGTTTAATTTAAAGTGGTTCTCTCAACATTTTTTGCACCCTTCAACCAGCCTCAGCCATTGTGAGGCCGTGATTGACTACATTTTTAGCCCTAATTTAATCAGGTACTTGGCCTTTTCTTCTTCTTCTTCTTCCCCTGTTTTATCCCTTTCTCCATGTCCCTCACCCATCTTCCATGATACTGACCTTCCATTTCTATATCACAGTATTGTTAAATTGGTACACAATATGTCCTGCTCGGTTCATACATGCTTGCCAACTGAGGGTTCATGGCATTCAGCTCTGATTGGCTGTGGAAAAGTGGCTTATCACTGGTTACAACCAATATTTTAAACATTCTTCATCAGTGAACGCTGAGGTTCACCTGAGACAGATTCAATTTGGGAGACATTTTCAGGAAAAATGATTTTTTAAAATGATTCGCTTGACTGATTTTGACAACTAGTTCAACATTTTTATGTAATGATTCAAACAATGAAATGAGGACTTTCATAGGCTATAGAATGGCTATTAAGCATTCATAAGTATATTTCATTTTGACTTACATGACATTAAAATGATAATGTTATGAAACAGGATAATTGTATGGAAGCAATTGATGCATGTCCAAAAGCATTTGTAATTCGTTGGAAATAATCAGATATTGCTACTATGATGTGCACAAATGACTGTATCTTGTGGTGGTTGAACAGTTATTAGAATTAGAATTAATAGAATTCTAATCAGAGAAATGCACCAAAGCAATTGAGAAAAATCTGTCATACTGCCATGTCACCATTATTCAATCCCTATAAACTATTGCTGATTTTATGGTTAATAAAACCTGCTAAGAATTTATTTCTCCTGATGTTGGGTTAAAACATGGCTAACCCACTCAGTAATGTCCCCAGACCCCTCCATCTTGAATTAAATCCAGGACCTTCTCGTTGTGAAGCGACATTGCCACCCACACAGTCACTGTGCCACCTTGGCTTGATGCAAACAAGCTAAAATGCAGATATGTGCTTATGTGTTTACTTATTTTTGCTCAGCAACATTACAGTTGACACTGCTTGATTACCGATGTTTCTGAATTCTACTGCTGATGATAATAATTAGTAGTAGTTGTAACAGCAGCAACAGCAACAAATAACAACAGCAATTAAATATAAATATGTTATACCTATAATACAATGAGATTTTTTGAGCATCAAGGTTGTAAATACAACTGACCACTGGACTTTAGTGTCCCTAGTTTTGTAGAACAAAGATGGCACTTTTTTCATTTGTGACACTTGTTTATATTAATGTAAAGCTGCTTTGTGACAATGTCTATTGTAAAAGCACTATACAAATAAAATTTAAATAAATTGAATTTATACATGAATATTATTACATTAATAGTGATCATTTTGCAAACTGACTTAAATGAGCTACCACTTGTCTTTAATTTGTCCTCTCTTTTATGACATATAATTATGAATAATGTGGTTAATTAAATTAATTGGACATTTAGTGGACAACTGCATTAACCTTATTAGCTTTGAACTTCTTACATTTTTTTAAAGAATCTCCTGACTAAAAATCATCATTGAACTGCTACATGCTCAAAAGAGATCAATCTTTGACACAAACAATCATAATTGGGTAAAAGCTTGTTCATGTTCATTGAACATATAATGTTGAAAGGCGCCCTGTGCTAACCCAGCGCACTGGACAGACAGAGCTCTTGTACAAGAAATAAAGAAAGAAAGAAAGAAAGAAAGAATGAATACATGGAGCCAAAGAAAATAAGTCGACAATTACAGACTATAACCACTATATGGCAATCATGAGCCAGGAACAGAACTAAGCAAATCGATGCACAGACTATATTTCAAATGTCATTCATTTTAATATTCATACGTTTTCAACTTTGTTATTAGTTAATTAGGTAAACTGTCAGAAAATTGAGCATTACAGTTTCAGATCCAGTGCTATAGGTTCTCTAAATCTATTATTATTAAGTGCACAGTGACAGAGAATACTATACATCGAGGCATATCCTTGATTAAAATAAAAGACATGACTCTCATATAGTACACATATTACTAATCTCTTCTATTAAAACTGTTTACGTTTTTAACTAAGGTTCTATGAACTGCTCACAAAAATTAAAGGTTATTGAATTAGGGGATATTTTATTTTGGTGTGTCCTCTAATTTTTTTGAGCAGTATCACAAAAATCACTTCTTACTTCTCAGTCTGTATTGACCAAATGTAGAAATTTACATTTAGAAGGGGCTACAGGCATGTCATGACAGAGGAGCACTTGGTTCAGTTGGTCTACTCCTCTATAACCACCCATGAAAAATGCAGGGAATCATTGAGAAGCCCAAGGTTTCTTTCAGCTGTTACCTTTTGTGGGCTATTGCAGTTTTATGCAATCTGTTATATGTTATTTCATTTTTAGAAAGTGAAACCAGATCAAATCAGAAACTAGAAACCAGAAACCAGAGCCTTCAATTGAAGGTCCTACTAATTACCAACTCTATTAAAGATTATCAGGGTAATTACTGAGCATGTATTTGTTGGATATGCAATCGAGTGATTTTCTAAATTGGTAGTTTTCTGTTTTAATTTAGCTATCTATTGCTATTGTACACCTATATGTTATGTTTACATTTACATTTCACAGACACTCTCATCCAGAGTAACTTATAGTACTCTTACAATCTTACAATCCAGGCAATTGTTAAACGTCTTGCTCAAGGACACAAAAGTAGAGATTAGAAAAGGTGGTGCTGGCAGTCCAGATCCATGTTGGGAAGATGTGAGCCTTGTGGCAGTGGTAAGAGATTTTCTTCGTTTTTGTGCCTATGCTGGTTATATGATGACTTATAAGGTGTCTGTGAAGATGTTTGTTTTGTTCCAGAAGCAGTCTAAAAATGAACTGTGAATTACTATTTTAGCTTTTCAGGGTGACTCACAGAAGCTTACGAACACTATACTTTAATTCAGCTCATACATGCTACTTACTTAATCCTTAATAATTAAATTAACATAAAAAAGTAAAAAGTAAATGAACATAATACAACTTTAATGCAGTTGTAAACCTAAATTATGAAACTCTCAGAGCCACGTTGCGGTATATGTGTGAGTATTTACTTGCTTGGTGAAATTGCTCTTTGTACATCTGAGCACGGCAGAGTGAGTGACAGTGATGATGATAAGTGTTGATGTCTGATATTAAACTCAGGCCATCTATAAGAGAAACACTCAGCCAACATTACAGAATTCTCTGCACTGAGAGGGTTGGTTTAAAAATAGCCCAATTAACATTATTTGACAAGAGAATGGAGCATGTAATTATCTTAAAATATCTCCAGTTCCATTTCAGCAGAGTGGTGAAAACAGCTCTGTTTTCTATGAGGGTTTACATGCAGGTTTTTACTTTAATAATTTACACTCTTCTTCAGGCCTTATTTTACTTTGTGCTGTACACAAAGCTCTATTCAGTGGCTCAGACAGATTCTGTGTTTTAGATTACACAAATCAAGCCTAAGACCTTATTTTAATTGAACAACAACTATGATCAATCTTATGAAGCTGTTGTTGAAAAAAATCACATGCCTTTACAATATGTGGTCTAGAACATGTATTTTATTTTATAATGTAAAAAATGTAACGTAATGAAAGTAATTAGCAATACTGTTATGTTTGGTATACTGTATTGCACAATAAGTCTTTATTCCTGGGTAATCATACAGTGCTCACAAAAATTCGAGAATATTTCATTAGTAATTATTAGTAATATTTTTTGTGAGCAGTATATTTTGCTGCGCTTTTGCTGAACTTGCAACTTTATATGATGAACTGATGTATTACACTTATCTAACACATTATTTAATTCACTGTAAACATGGATGCACGTCTGATGCAGTATGTCTTGTACCAGTCTTTTTACTAGAATGTTTGCGAAGCTGAATTAAAACTTCTGTGTATTTAATTAAAAATTTATTAAGATCTTAAGGCCCATATAGAGTGTTATGCTCTTCCTGTAGCAATTCTGGATTCCTGAACAATGTGTATCGGTGGCGATAAGATGAAACATACAATTTTGTTAAGGGGATGTGGTGCAAATGCTTTTAACCTTGGGGCAACTTGTTACAGTAAGAGCAGTAACTCCTCAGCATTAGTACTTCTTCAAATGTATCTCAGTCCATTAAGTTCACCTTCTCTGAACCCCATGTAATTTCAACCATGTCCCATCCCAAATAAATTGCTTATTTATGTTTGCATATGTCTATATTTAGCACTGCATAGGTCATTGAACTATGTAGATAGGTAAAGCATGTCCTTGAGTCATGATTAACTAGTGAAATGATGTAGAATCCCTTTGAATTGTTACACCCTTTGTAGATATGTGCACAAGCTTCCAGCTATGGAAGGAAAATGAGCAAAGGAAACGCACAAGCTCTGTGAGGATTTGACTTAATCGTTATACCCACTTTCTAGAAATCACTTCTGGTTTGCAACATCTGTTTACCGGAAGTCAAAAACATTGTCAGTTTGTGTATTTTCTGTAATATATTTTCAGGTTGTTTTAAATCTCCCAGCTTGCTGATTACACGAGAAATGCATTTGTGTGGGCACACTCTTTGTAAAACCAGACTATGTTCTGGAATGGTGTTCTGCACATGTGAACATACAGTTAGGCCCATAAAAAATGGACAGTGACACAAGTTTTGCCATTTTAGCTGTTTACCAAAACATATTCAATATACAGGTATATAATAAATATGGTCTTACAGTGCAGACTCTCAACTTTAACTTAAGGGTATTTCCATCCTAACTGAAAGAATAGTTTATGAATGACAGTTTTTTAATGTGTATCTGCCTTTTTCAAGAGACCAAAGGTAATTGGACAATTATCTCATAAGGTATTCCATTGGCTATTCCCTTGTTAATCAGTCATCAGGCAATCAGTCATCATGACATGGTCATGCATGGTTTCCATTGGCACTGGGTCACTAGAGTTTATTGATGATGTGACTAAAGACAGAAGCAGCTGGATGAATTCTGAAGTGTACAGGGATATACTTTCTGCTCAGGTTCAATCAAATTCTGCAAGGCTTATTGAATGGTGCTTGAGATGGACAATGACCCAAAACATAGTGAAAAGGTTTTTAAGGCAAAACAGTGGAATATTTTCCAACAGCTTAGTCAATCAACAGATCTCAACCCAATTGTGCATGCATTTCACTTGCTTAAGACAAAATGGAAGTCAGGAAGACCCACAAGCAATAACTGAAGACAGCTGCAGTAAAAGCCTGACAAAGCATCACAAAGGAGGAAACCCATCGTTTGGTGATGCCCATGGGTTCCAGACTTTAGGTAGTCATTCAGGCAGGATTCTCAAAAAATGTACTTTTTTGATAATGTAAATTTGTCCAATTACTTTTGAGCCCCTGAAATGAGGAGGCTTTGTAGTTAATTGGTTGCAATTCCAAAATGTTACATAGGATATTAGTGTTTAACCACTGGAATTAAACCTGAAAGTCTGCACTTTAATTGCATCTCAGTTGTTTCAATTCAAATCAAATTCTGATGGCATGCAGATTTGAGATTATGAAGATTGCACTGTCCAAATACTTATCGGTCCAACTGTAGACTTTGAAAAGATACAATATTGCATTTGAAAATTATTTACAAAAGATGTATAACTGTATTGCATTTGCCTATGCAAATTTACTCTGGGTACTCCTGTTTCCTCCCACAGTTCAAAGACATGCATATTAGGTTAATTGGTATCTCTAAAGTGGCCCTTATTGTACATGACTGTGCGGGTGTGTGCCCTACGATGGATTGGCGTCCCATCCAGGGTTGTTCCTGCCCCAGCTGGCCACGGCCCAGTGTGGATAAAGATAATGAATGAATGAATGAATTAATTAATTTGTATTCACCCCTGTTGGGAGCATATAGCTTTAAAAACATATCATGATCTACATGAGTATTGCTATACAATGAATTGTGTTTTATGACCAGGTCAATACTTTCTTTACTATTTTTGTACTTAAAAAACACTTTTATACTGTATATACAGTTATTACTTTTTAAATCGTTAAAAAGAGCAACATTTTAATTATTATACATTTTCTTATAATATCTCCAAGATTTAAGGTATACCTAACTGTGATGTTACTGCTTGTCTGCATATGCTCTACATGTGCATAATTGTGCATTGAGTTATGACATTACAAAACACTACATAATGGCTAGTGCACTCTGTGATTTTCAACCTGATTTTCCAGCTTCTCTTCAATCGATGACTGAAATCTATGCAGACACGTCATGATTGCCTGTTCAGTGAGAGTGGTTCAGTGACCTGAGTTTTTCTAGTTGTTGATCAGGCATTGGGGCTCTGATAATTTTAGCATGATGAAGTCTGCAGAGCCCAGAAACCCATTCAAAGCCAAGCACTAAGAAACCAAATGAGCGTGCCATATAAACCACTCAAGGATAGGCAATATAAAACCATGAAGAATAAGTAATATAAAACCATGAAGAAGTAAATGTATGAGGAGTCAGTTACAGGCCACATGTTACACTGGAGCGTAAGACATTTGTATCGATGCACATTCAGAACAAAAAATAAGAGCTACTGACAGTTGTGTATTGATGTAGTTATATTAAATTCTACAATTTAGTGCAAAAATAAAACAAATAATACAAAATAAAAAACCTACCAGAAGAATAAAACAAAAACTGCAAAGAGGACATATTCCAGTCAATTCAGTATATATGGAAAACTATAGGTCACATACAGACTGAAAAAGGTACAGTTATCAGGAATATAATCTTTAGGTTTATATGAGGTGCCATACACTTTATTATTATCTTATATTCTAGCACACAACTACAGTTCCTAGGTTCAAGTCCCAGTGGTGCCTGCCAGCCATGTCGAGGGGTCATCCTCTGTTGCTGCAACAGTAACCCTGGCAACACAGTGTTGCAGGGGTTAGGGCAGTTGCCTCACAGCTCCAGGATCCCCTGCTCAATCTGACCTAATCTATGCCTGTTTGGAGTCTGTATGCCCTCTATGTGTCTATGTGTGTTTGGGTGCCCCAGTCTTCTTTCACAGCCCAGTGACCAGAAAACCCTATTGTATCAATTAAACTTTGTTTGGATTATTAAATTGCCCTTGATGAAGAAGATACATGCGTGTGTTGGAGATATATATGTGTGTGTGTGTGTGTGTGTGTGTGTGTGTGTGCGTTTGGGGGAATGGTAAAGGGATTCAACTGCATAAGGAGTAAGATGTGTTAACTTCAAAATGTATTAGTAACTGTTTTATTGTAAATATGTTTTTTTCTGCATCTTCAAATGATTATTGACAGAAGATACTTTAAAGTACAGCTGGGTGTATAAAAAGGTAGTACATAATAAGTGGGAGATATTTCAATATACCCAATACCTTGTGGTGGTACGCAAACTTTGTGTGAGTTTCTTCTTATAAACTGTATTTTAAATATTATAAGGCATATAATATAGGCATACTTTATTATTTATTACTTAAGTGTGTTAAACCTGGCTTGCTATTGGATATGTTTTGGGACCTTTTGGGGCTGTTGGTTTATTAAAGAAAAAACTCCCAAACTCTCTTTATTAGACATGAGCAACAGCAAAAAACTTGCTTCTTAAAAACAATACAGTGACTTGGGAAGGTAAACGGGAAGGTGAATGTACTTGAGAACCTGAGCTCTGAGCTAAATACACTGCTCACAAAAATTAGGGGATATTTCAAAATGAAATGGTTAAAACTCCAGAGCATAATAAATAGAGTAACAGAGAATGCTACAATAACAGAATACAGCGTTGCATAGAATGTGCTCTTCTATTGTGTTAATTTATGCTATTTTTCATTCCAATCTATACACAATGTGGACTTCATTTATCTCCATGTACATGCTTCAGATTTATTATGGAGGAGAACTTCTAATTAAGTAGATTGTTTAATATTTTTGTCAATGATATTTTTAGTGTATGAAATAATTAGAGAGTAAAAGAGGGAGTGTCATGCTAAATCTCAAGCTATGATTAGTCTGCTGTCCCCTCCTGCTTTAAATAATTTGCAGCATCTCAAATTATATAAATAGCACCACATCTATTCTACATCCATACAGCAGGTCTCATTCATTTGAAAAAAGAAATGCAGCTGAATGTGTTGCTTTCAGTTCCAGGCCTGTGAGGCCACTGTTCTGCACAGGTTCAATATATGTCCCGGTTCCAACACAGATCATTCAGATCATAAGATAATTAACTAACCATTTATTACTTTTTTCAGGATGATGCAGATGGGTGTTAATTTTTCTCTTTGTGACACACTATTTCAGTTCTGCCTTTAATTAAGTGTCATGTCTGTCTGACATGATAGTTAAAATAAAAAATGGATACACTGGCTAACTCACACATACAAATTCATTATAAATAAAAATTCAGACACTGAGGCCTATTATTTTTGTCATTTGCTGAAAAAATACACATCCATCACCATCCATCCTTAATCTACAGTATAGCAAAAATAGACTTGAAAGCATGTATTTTTTAAAAGCTTCATGTTTTTACTTGAATGATATGAATTAGTATATTAACATTAATATTAGTTTATGTTTGTCAGTTGCACTTAACATTAAAATACAAGCTCTCTCATTACGTTTCACAGGCCTGTCAAATTTTTTTATTAAACATACAGCATCAGCGTGAGCAGACTGAATGCTGAGTAATGTTTGGTTTGTGCTGTGCGCCTTATAATCATTGATATGAGGATGAAGTATGGGTCTTACCACTACCACACAGGTGAATTACATTCACTGGATCTGCAATCCACAGTACAAGAACATTAATATCTGCTCAATTTAACAACACGTAAATATTGTGCTGTCACAAAAGCAGTTCTTCCATCCAATACAAGTGTGTGTGTTTTAAGAAGTGATATTTACATTAAGTATTTTAGCAGTTGTACTCATCTTAAGTAGTACAAACCCTGGCAAAAAGTATGGAATCACCAGTCTTGGATGAGCACTCATTCAGACATTTCATTCTGTAGAACAAACTCAGAAAACATGATACAATAATAAGGTCATTCCAAAGTGCAACTTGTTGGCTTTCAGGAACACTCAAAGAAATGAAGAGA
>JAYJMA010130735.1:0-30883 GCA_036873895.1 Parotocinclus cabessadecuia | reverse complement strand
TATAAAGCTCTACATGGTCTGGCCCCACATTATCTG
This sequence comes from Parotocinclus cabessadecuia, assembly GCA_036873895.1. Taxonomy (NCBI): domain Eukaryota; kingdom Metazoa; phylum Chordata; class Actinopteri; order Siluriformes; family Loricariidae; genus Parotocinclus; species Parotocinclus cabessadecuia. Next base: position 30,847 of record JAYJMA010130735.1, on the reverse strand, counting down.
AGTGAACTCTTACAATCTTACAATCCAGCTCGTCTACTTCGTTCACAGGGAGCAGGACTTCTTTCAGTTCCTAGAATGAAAAAGGTCACAGTAGGGGGAAATGCATTCTCATACATGGCCATACTACAGAATAATCTCGCCACTTTAGTTTGAGAAAAAAAAAACATTCTTATTTATGCCGGGTTTTGGTTAGATTTAGAATGGGATGCATGGTTTGGGTTTGTGGGGCTGGGTCAAATCTGGCCTGTTTGCCCTGTCATGCCCAAACCTTTGGCCAGGAGTTTCTGCTGGGCAGTCTGACTGGTCCGGATTTCAGTCGTCCTGATCCTAATTTCTGCATCCTTGCCTTAGGCTAAGAGCAGAGATGGGGGTTCACAGTTAAATGGATGTAAGGTGATCTGGGATTCTTGGTTGTTGTCTTCTTGCCTCTTTAGTGTGATCACTCAGGTATATAAAAAAATAAACCATTTTTTATCAGGTTTAATTAATTCTAATCTTACCTCTGTTGAATAATACGACTTAGTTGCGTAAGAGAGGAAAGTAAGACGTCGCTTTGTCCCCCCATGATATCAGTAACTTATCGGCAATGTTTAATTCATAAAATACTGTAGTGAGTCTTCAGTGCCATGTGTCCTAAGACAGCGTGGTCTATAGCGCATGCGTGTTTATGATCTCAATCCGGAAGTCTTTAAACAAAACATAACCTGGCGTTTTGTTAACAGCGGGGAGAAGATGATGCATACATGAGGTATTTTAGATGTAAATGTCTGTATCGTTATCTGGTACGTGTTTCTACTAGAGTAGAAACAGGGACTTTTACATGGTTTGTTTATTTTAGGTATATTTGGTATGCTAGCTACTTGTCGTACCTGCTGTCAGTTTAACGTTAAAATGGTAATTACTAATTAGCGTTGATTTAGCGTGCACTAGAATTACTAAAACAGTTCAAAGCTGTGTACCATGATGCATTTCGTTCACACAGGTTTGCGTATAACAGATTAAAGTATTCTAAATTATTGACAATCATAGTTTTGTATAAAGCTCGACTTTATGATTGTTATGGCGGTTTCTTCCCCTAAGCAGTCGGGAAACCGTGATATCTGACCGTTTCTAACATAATTAATACAACTTAAAGTTTTCTAGGAAATGATTAAATGAAAATGGAAAAAAAATATCTAATGACTTAAAGGTGTTTGCGACTGCAAGTTATAAGATTTAAATTGATATGTACGACTTAATTAAGCCAGTATTTGTCTACATACAAAATCAGTGGCAAACATTGACTACAGATTACTAATGGTGTGTATACACCTACACACACACACACTCACACACACACATACACATACATATACATATACATACATACATACATACATACATACATGCACACATATACATACACATACAAAATCAGTGGCAAACATTAAGACTACAGATTACTAATGGTGTGTAAACACCTACACACACACACAGACATACATATACATATGTTTAAGGCTAATGCAGCAAAGTATGACACCAGAAAAAAGTTTGTGTTAATATTTAGGCCATTACGTTTGCTGAGACCTGTGTATTCATTTTAGTAGCAGAGCTGGTAAAGCAAATACACGCTTCAGATTTTTAAAAGCATAATTCTCATGTAATTAATCTGCACCACCAGGGAGAGTTTCCTTTGTTCAAGTGTGTAATTTCTTGCATTGCATTTAACTGCCTCCAAAACATTGTCAATGCAATTTAATGCATAAGTAAAAAAAAAAAAAAAAAAAAAAACACATAATGAACAATGTCACATCACACGCTGAACAAAACTTTGATTGAAAGTTTACATATATGCCTACAGTGTTTAATAGACACCCTTATCCAGAGTAGCTTAAAACTCTTATAGTCTTGGAGAGAAAGTTTAGGGCTTTCTCATGGGCCAAGCAGGATTGACTGAATTCAAACTAAAGGCATTTTAAATACAAACGTCCAGTGATTTTGAAAGGCACTGTGCATAGGTTGCTTTTAAGATTACTGCTTGGTAGTTGTTTATAATAAGTTAACTGCAACTGACACCAATTACTTAATATTACTGCTATATACAGCAGTTTTTGACCTTGCATTAGTTACGAAGTGTTCTCACTTGTTCCACAACAAAATGCTATCACTGTGCTGGCACGCTGCCAAGTAATGACAAGCTTTATTCACTATTCACACAAACAAATCATGCAATAAACCTAATCAATAATTGAATGATGATATTTAACAGATAAATTCTAAGTTTTAGTCTCCTTGACCCTTTACCCTTTATATTTGCACTTTATATTTCAGACTAATGTTACTTGGTGGTAGCCTCTTGTAGCATGCCTGGTTACAGCAGGATGTTACCTGTTACCGTTGCTGAGCAAAACTGATATTTTTTTGTGGACCTACTTTTTGGTCAACGGTATTGTCAGTATTCGGGCATTTTCGGCGTGAAATTCATACTGTCGTCTTTTTATTCATTTTGTTTTTAAAATAAACTTGTATAAAAAAAATCCAGGTCATGTGTTATCACAAATAATATCAGACCTGTGATCATCTACAGCACTTGCCACTTTGGTATTCGTGATGACACACCACCTCTCGTGTTCTATTGAAACATCTATTCTATTAAATTTATTCTATTTCTTTCCTGTTTTAATATTGAGTTGCTGCTATAACACCCTTCTCTCTTTTTCAAAGACATTTCACCAGATGTTAAAACATGAATGCAAGGATTTACGTCTTTTCACCCACAATAGCATTAGTGAGGTCATGAACTTGCTATGTGCCTGTGGCATCTTAAATTCTATGCAGTGTCATTGTATGCAACAGCATTCATTCAGTTTTTCCTTCGCTGAAGCTAAACTGCTCGAAGCCCAAACCTAAATAATTATTGTGCCCCCACCAAAATGTACTGTTGGCTACTTAAGAATCAAGGCTGGAGTGTTCTACTGATATCAACCAAATCTCGAATTATCAGTTAGATTCTGTCATTTAACACGCTTCCACTGATCTAGCATCCAGTGTCTGTGTGCTTTACACAACATGGTGACTTTTCTGCCGTGCAGTTGCTTGGCCATATTCAATTAAATTAAAGTCAATTCAATTGTATTTGTATTAGACATTATGTAGGCCATCTAAACCTCAGCCGCATCATAATCTTTTTTGTGGTACTATTCCTTCTAGAAGTTGGCATTTTTACACAAATAAAGCATTTAATCAAATGCTTTAGATTTTGCATTTACATTTTATAATCTGCTTTTTCCAGGACAGCTGAAGTTTTGTGTGTTTTGAAGCACACCTCTGACCTGAAGCTTGCAGAAGTGAATTAGACAAGTTGTTTTTGATGATTATAAAAACACTATAAGAACAGATTTAACTTTAACTTTCGGCACATTTTATTTAATGCCCATATTGTAAACATGTACATATGTTGTGGATATCCACATTGGCCTTTTGGTTACAGGTTTTGAAGACTGTAGTTTTCTCAGTGCTTGAACTTATGCTGATGTTCTGCTAAGCACTTCCATGTCACAGTCAAGATTTTCGGCAACAGTTATTAGCCTCTACAGTTTTACCAGTGTTTCCTCACTAAAAGACTTGCTGGTAGGCGTATAATGTACTGTTTTTTTCCCACCAGACATATAGAGCAATGTACTATACTGTCCCAAATAAATTATATTAAATTGAACTTGCATCTAAATATTCTATAATGTTAGTAGCCTACAACTTTTAATTTAAGTTTCAATAACAACTTTTTCCTCAGGTTTCCGTATACTGCTGAATGATTAATGACATTCACTAATGACATTTCACAAACACACACACACTAACTTTTGCTATCATCTCTGATAGCAGCTAAAAACATAAAACATTTTCCCCATCGTTCTGCACATAATGCCACATAATGGGTAAGTTACAGGATTTTAGAAATTTGCAAATGTGCGAAAAAAGAAAAGTTATCATTTCGAAGTTTAGACCTTTGCTATGACACTGGAACATCGCTTGGGTGGGCTTACATTTCTCTTTGAGATGTTTCTACACATTGTTTTGAGTCCACCAAACAATTTGTTTTGGAAATTCAGTTGCTTGATATGATTTGGAAAGACACACACCTGTCCATATAAGGTCTCACAGGTAACAATGCATTTCAGAGCAAAGAACTGCCTGTAGAGCTCAGAGACAGGTTTGTGCGGAAGCACAGTGGTGCTCAGACAGAAGCCTCTCGTCAGTGAAAGACACATAAAACTTCATGTCTGTCTGAAGGAAACAAGGCACTGCTCATCACCTGCCCAATACCTGTACCATCCCTACAGTGAAGTATGGTAATGGTGGCATCATTCTGTGGGTTTTTTCTGGCAGCTTCAACAGGGAGTCTGGTGAAGGTTGAGGGAAAGCTAAATGGTACAGAAATATTCTTAATGAAAAATGAGCCAGAGCAGGTACACATTTGAATGAGACAATGATTCCCAAAGCACACAATTACAACAACACAAGAATGGCTTAGGGACAACTCTGTTAATGAACTTAAGTGGTAGAGCCGTGACTTGAACCCAATCAAACATCTCTGGAGAGACATGAAAATAGCTGTATAGCAGCAGTCCCCATCCAACCTGCCAGAGCTCGAGAGGATCTGCAGAGAAGAATGGCAGAAAATCGAAAATTGCCCTTTACTAACCTACAATGTGTGAAATCTTTACCTCACCCTGATACCACAGATTTTTGACCTGATTAGTAACACCAAGGCTAATTTTGCAATACAGATACTTCTAAAGTTTCTAAAAAGGTTGGATTCATTCTGATGATTTAAACAAGTAGTGGTCTTGAGGGAGTTAACAATCAGTTTGTTGCCACTCCTAAGCCTCCCTACAAAGCACTGTTCTAAAATTACTTGTTTATATTTGTTTTCCTTAACATGAATATCTAATTTTAATTAGCTAATTAGCACTTTATAGATCTGTGCATACAACAGGTTTAATATTAAGCCTCATATCCTAAACTATGTGCATGTGACAAATTACTTACAAAAGAGCCAGGTGCTAGGAAGCCATCCAGGTGTTTGAGCAGTCTCTATTTCAAAACTAGACTACTGTAATGCTCTTCTGACCCGTCTTGTTGTAATTGTAAGTCGCTCTGGATAAGAGCGTCTGCTAAATGCCTTAAATGTAAATCTTCAAACCGTGGCTCAAACACAGCCAGGCTTAAATTCCCAATTTGGTTCATGACTGTAAGAGCTTTAAACACCAACAGCATACAGATCATGCATCAATTTGTTTATGAGTCAGCTGCTGATGCATGTTCATGATATGGAATTGTTAGATTACCATTCATTAATTGGTTAGTTATTCAATTAATTTGTACTCCTATTTCATATAAAATGTTTGTTTGCTTATTGCAGATGAATTAAAGAGTGGAAAAAAAACTGCAAAAATGCCAGCTCGAAACACAATAACAAGTGGCTTGCCTGGCAGCAAAGTGAGATACTCTAAACTAGCAAGTGATGATGGCTACATTGACCTGCAGGTGAGAATTAAAACTTAAATCATATTATTAGATAAAACACAGAACAGCCCCTGCTCCATTTCCAGTGGAAATACTTGTTAAATATGGACAATGTTGTTTGTGTTACTAGTGGCAGATTAAACTACAATTATTTGTTGTATTGTATTATTGTATTATAATGTATTATTTTTCCCCCTGAAGTTTAAAAAGAGCCCACCAAAGGTCCCATATAAGGCAATTACCCTGGCTGCTGTCCTCTTTCTCATTGGCTCAGGTTTGATCACCATTGGATCTCTTCTTTTAGCAGGATACTTCGAAGTTAAAGATGTGAGTATGTAGCGTTTGCATTTCTTTAAAATTTGACTTTGACATTGAAATTCTTCTAAATGGAAGTTATCATTCTTTTTGTCAGCTTCTCAGAAAACTGTGCTTTAAACTGTCTGTATACTCTGCACTGTACTAAGTACTTTGTTTGCTGGATAAAATGAGAAATTCATAGTTAGAATTTATTGTGGAACAGAATTAATGATACATACAACTCAGAATCTTGATTTTGATACATTGTTCAAGTCAGTCATAACATTTCTAAACTAAATGTCCGTTTGTAACTTTGTACTTCTACGATTATAGACTGTATTCCATCCATTGCTCTGTGTAATTTGTTAGTCTCCTTTAACCTGCCCACTAGAGAACATGTATTATCTGGATGATGGTTCATTACAGGAACTTAATCTGATCATCGCCGGATATGTGATTGTGCAAGGTGTCATGTATGCAACACACTACAATCTACACACACTACACACTAAGTCTGATAAAAAAAAAACAGATAAAGAGAGCTGGATTTTATATGAGCAATTGGAGTACAGCCAAGTTAAGTAAACCCAGAGTTTTCCCATTATATTTAGATTAGATTACTCAGCACCCAGTGCATGTAAACGTGCAGCACGATGGTCCTGGGTTCAATCCCAGCATGGACCGGGTCTTTTCTGTGCAGAATCTGTTAGGTCAGTTGATTACTCTAAATTGGCGTTGACTTGATTGTATACATGACTAGTCTTGATATAGCCTTGTGTGCCACTGAAATGACCTCTGATGCTGGTATTGATTTTAAATAAAAACCAAACAAAAAGTACATGTAAACATTCACTGTGTGTTTTTGCATATGTATGAGTGGATCAGAGTGGATTGTCGGTCTTGCTGGTGGACTGAGAATAACCCGCCCAACCAAAATTATCCTGTAATCAGCATCCTGTGAGCAATGATGAAGGATTCAATTCTGACTAACACAAACTGTAATAATAGATTATTTGGAAGGTGGACCTAGAAGACTGGTATCTGTAGAAGACAGTGGGTGTCTGATCTCCTCGTACCATTAACACACTAACATGCCAACATCATTCCAGTGTTCCTGCAGTGCTGAGATTGATCAGTCACATAAATCGTAGCTGATCTGTAGGGATTCTGTGGTGGTCCTGACCGTTGAAGAACATGGTGATTAGGGACTAACAAAGTAAGGAGAGCAAGCAAAATGTGCATTACAGCCTATTATTATAGCACCACAAAATGTACTTATGTCGTGGAGCTGATAAAATGGACAGTAAGCATAGAAGCTAGGAGGTGGACCTTGCCTTAAGTCATTAAAAATTCTAGAACCAATTTTCAACCACCAAATAAGTTACCTGTCACTCCACACAGCTTGTCAATGCAGTGATCTGAAGTCAGCAATTGTAGAACACACTACAAATGTTCTGCAATCTATGCATGTCACTAATGATTGTTTTGCATTAACATAAATTATTTTTGCTGTGCAGCACACTGAACGCACTATACCAGTACTCATCATTGGAATACTTGTCTTTATCCCTGGATTCTACCATTTGCGCATCGCCTACTATGCTTATAAGGGTTATCGAGGTTACTCCTATGATGACATCCCAGACTTTGATGACTGAGTAGCATAGAAAATCTGTGACAGACAAAGTCCTGTCCTCTGTGTGTACTCAGACCTGTATTTATTTTTTTTTTTGTATTGATTAGATGTGAAGTTGTACAAATTGGAACGGACTGGTAATTTTAGACAAAGCAATCCACCATCTGGATTTGTAATGCATTCAAGTGAAAATGTATTTAACATTTGTAATACTGCACTGTCATGTGTTGCTTTTGTTTAGTGTTGAATACAATAAGCCAAGTGCAACTAGACTGAATTCTTAGTCGTTATATTTTTCATATTGCATTTGATGCATTGCAGAGTCGCAGAAGGAGAACACTGATATCACTCTCAGTTTATACTGATCTGCAGAATGTACTTGTGGAGCAAACTGGCTTAGATTAAACCTGTTTAACATGAACTGGCATTACTGTACCATGAATGAATGGGGCTTTCTGCTGAAGTGTGCACTATGCAAGAAATGTCAGGGTTTTTTCAAGAATAAAGACAAAAAAGAGTGATGCGAGTCTGTGATTTTTTTCATCTATTCAGCATACAGTCCAAATCTGTTTAGTGTTTGGGTTGGAATGTATTTCACTTTTAAAATGCAGTGCGCCTTTACTGTTCAAAGCAAAAAACAACAGTTTGATAAACATTCTGCGAAATCTAAAATTATGTAAATTATTTGGATGAATGAAATTACGAAGTTCGAATAATGAAGATATTTAGGTGTGAAATTACGCCCTCTAGTAGGTGGGGAAAGTGAAAATATTTTGGTGGCGAATGTACAGGAAAAATGCTTGTTTCGGATGTAACCCTAACAACGTTCATCGTACTAGTGATTCTTCTCGTTATCCGAATGATATTATATTAGGCCTGCAGTCATCATGTAACTTATTGGACATTTAAATTATAAATGTTCTGAAAAAAGATTTTTAGATTTTCATAATCTGTGTTTAATTCATACTTTATTCATGTGCGATCTATAATACGTTAATGAGATGTTCACATACATTGCATAACTACATTGTTGATTCCTGAAATAAGAGAAATCAAGCAGCATGCCAAATGTTTAGTTCCGTTTGGAAACGAAGATTTGCAGTAATCAGGCTTTGAAAAGTCACGGGGTCGGACAAATGCGTGTGTGTGATTTTTCAATCTGGAGAGAATGGCGCATGGACAAAGGTGGTGGGGTGGGGTGGGTGCAGGGCGGGGAGGAGGGGATATTAAATGGAAGAGAGGTAAAGGGGAAACAACACAGCGGAGTAGCCTGGACTCTGCGCGTGCAGACATTCTTACCCTTTGCGTGTTGAAGGCAGACGTTAAGAGGACTTGTATCCTGTAGCCAAGTTAAACTTTAAATGTAAGCATCAGTTCTGTTCTTTACATTGTGTAGTAAAGTCGTATAGTTTGTTTTATTAGTAACACTGGGACGTACAAGGAAATAAACGGGGAACTTGAGCGAGCTTGGTCTTGCATAGCCCGAGGCAAACCTGAGGCAGCAGGTTCAGGTCCAGAGAGCCACGTTTTCCATCCTGTGGGTTTGAAAACGGAGCCGTAACTCACTGCGGTCAGTGGAAAAGAAACAAGTCTCCTCTAGGCGATTCATGGGGAGAAAACTTCTGCTCTTCTGGGAAGAAACTATCAGGGATTCTAAACCGGCGACAATGTAAAGCTTCCGAGGTTCAAGTGGAACAAGTGCCACCGCTTATTTCACAGGGACTCCTGGACAGAGCACAACAAACAACTGTTCGGAATCTGCGGCATTCCAAGATTCATTTGCGGTTTTGGACGAATAATGACACTACCCAACCCAAGGTACAAATATATATATATATATGTTATATCATGTACAGTGTCCACATCACGTCTGATAGACTCGTAACGAAAAGTTGAGCTAATGACTACAAGCGTTGTAGAAAAGCAACGTTAATACAAATATATTCGGACCATGCTGATTCTGTTCATTCAAAATTGTCCTCTTTCTTCTTGACAGTGCCCCTGAAGAGGGTAAAAGTTGTGATTCTTGCAGGCACTAGATCCTGGTTAGATGGCGTGTCCACCACCATAAAACGAATTGAAGCTATATATTTCGGAAGAATGGTGCTCCAGCTATCTAGTACAGTTCAAAGACGCCAACTGATCACTTTAATATATACAGCTCCTTGTTTCTGAACTCATTACCAATTTTAAGTTACAAATTTACATTTATATGCACTTCGTAGTTATTTGTATTCCATCAGTTTTCATACATACAGACCCCCACTGATTGGATACTATACTCCTCCAAAAAATTAGGGGATGCACCAAAATGAAATATACCCCTCATTTTTGTGAGCAGCTCATTAGGTGGTGGATCATCCTCAGCTCTGCAGAGACGCTAACGTGGTGGTAGAGTGTGTGTTTTGCTCATTTGATTGGATCAGACACAACAGTGCTGCTGGAGTTCATCTTTATACACTCTGTTTACTCACTGTCCACAGTTATAGAACCCTGCTTCCATATTGTTCCACCTTGCAGATGTGAAGTCAGTAGCTCATCTGTTCCTGTCTGTGTTTAAAGCCTTCATCAGTGTTCACAGAACACTGCCTACAATATGCTGATGGCTAGACATTGTTGGTTTTCAGCAGTGTGACACCATGCTTATTAAAACCAACAGATCTACGCCTACCAGCACAACACACCAACACCACATCAGTGTAACTGCAGTCCTGATAATGATCTACCACTCAAATAGCACCTGTGCTGGTGCTGTGGGGGTCCTGACAACGGGACAACAGAATAAAGGGGACTAACAAAGCATGGAGAAACAGATGCAGGATACAGGAGTACAATCTGTAATTGTAGAATGACAGAGTGCGTCTGTATTTTAAGGGGAACGGATTAAATGGACAAGTGCAGAAACAAGGTGTACCTAATTTTACACTCACTTTGAGTGTACGCAGCCTTCTGTGCAGAGTGGCACCAGAATACGGTATCAGTGCGTAGCACCACTGCCTCACAGCAAAAGGTCCTGGGTTCAATCCCAGGGTGGAGCGGCCTGGACCCTTTCTGTGTGGAGTCTGCATGTTCTCCCTGTGTCTGGGTGGGTTTACTCCGGGTACTCCGGTTTCCTCCCACGGCCCAAAAACATGCGCATTATTAATTGATTCCTCTAAATTGGCATTGACTTGTGTGTGTGTGTATTTATGACTAGTCTTGAGATGAACTATGGATATAACATTGTGTGTGTCGCTGAGATGGCCACTGATGCCGACAGCGACGTTAAAGAAGCCAAATAAACAACTGATGCTGTTATTTGCAAGTTCCATTAACAAGAAACTTATTTTCAGAAACGGACAGATCCAGTACATGCATTAAACAGTGTAACACAGAATGCAGCTCTTATTTATTTGTGCGGTCAATTAAAGTGTTTATGAACCTACGGTAATGGAGGGGTGCATACGTATAATTTGCTATCATTGTAGGCACGTGATAGCTTTTTTTTTTTCTCTCTTTGACTGCATCTTACTGTATTAGCATGCCTAGCCTATTTGTTTTAGCATGAGGTAGTTACAGAAATGTCTGTATTTAACATTTGTGTAATGAAAATTTAACACTAATCAGTGCAGCCAGACAGTTAATGATAGTTTATATGCTGGGCTGTTTTCTACAGTCGTGGCCACACACCATGTCTCTATCCATCTGTAATACATGCATTTTGTCTAAAACCCATTCCATGTCACTGTTTTAAAACTCAGTGGATGGTCATGGTTATGGGGTCATATGTCACTTTTACGTGTTGCTTTTTAGGAATGTAACACCTATTCATGCTCAGCGAAACGTTTCTACTGTAGTCGTATCAGAAGATCTGTAAAAGGGATTGTAGTACCCCAGGCTTACTATAAGCTATTAAGGAAACTGTGTGAGGTCTAGGGCTCCATTTCAATAATTCTCACATGATTCTGTGAGATCCTGTGAGTGTTTATGAATAAAGGTGGCATATTTTAACACCCGTTCTAATGCTTCATTCGTACTGCAAACAAGTTAGTAGTATGGACTTTCTGTTTTTATATCAGGCACTACTGTGCCACAGTTAAGGAACAGTCTCACACATCTGCCCAGACTGGGTCCTTTGCAAGATGTTCTATTACTCATTTACCACCAAAACTAAATATTATTTATTTAACCAGTGTTGTTATAGCTCATAGACTACAGTGACACAGTGGTGCAGTTGTTGGTGCTATTGCCTCACATTTAAGTCATTGAAGGGCTACTTCCAGAATCAAGGTGCCTGTTCTCTCAGTGTCTGTGTAGGTTTCCTCTTGGTACTCCACATTCCTACGTTAGGTCAGTAACAAATTATAAATATATGGACTTAACCTACACATGACCAAGAGTGGGGATAATAAACTTGAAAGGCTACCTATAATAGGTAAGCAAAGCTAGGGATTACAAGGTATCGTAGGGGCACACTTGGCATTTGGATCAGATTACTCTTAGAGTGACCATCCCATCCTGGACATCAACCTGTTACCGTCTGCAATACATATGCTGCTCTGAACACTGTATACAGTTTATTTATTTAGCAATATATTTTTACCCAATCTACATGAATTTTTTCACATTTATTATTTGCACCTTATTTTATCTTGGTATACAGAATCTTAAGTTGTTGTCATGTGGTGAAGAGTTTTACAGAATTGCTACTTGCAATTTGGATTTACAAAATACGCTTATATTAGACTTGCTATTTAAAATTAATCTAACAATGTAAACCATTGGCTTTCAAGGCCTCCCCTGCCCCTGGTGCTTATATAATAACTGGTATTTTAAATCAACCTGTCAAGGACATGAACAGCAGGAGTCTGACAACCAGAGTAAGATCTGCCAAGAGCAGGTAGAGAGATAATAATTCTAGAATAATTACGAATAAACTTTCCCAAAGCTATATACCGTTACATGGGTGTTTATCAGGAAAAAAAGTTACACATGGTATTTATTGGTAGGTTATGTGTGTAGCTAAGCAGTATATACTGCTCACCAAAATTAGAAGAAACATGAAAAAAGATATTATATAACCTGTATAGTACTGTATAACCTGCCTGAAACATCTGTTTTATGTTAGACATTCCTCATCCGTGTACTTTTGAAACCCATAGATTATATCAGCATAGAGCCTTTGATATTTCTGTGTATATATTACCTAAAACATTATCTGATTTCTATCATAAATTCATCATAAGAGGGTAAACAAAACAAATTAAATTAATGAGAAAATATATCATTGGTCATTTATTTATTGAAGGAAAGTATGAAATGTTACATGTGTATAAGTGGAAATTGCCATTAAGTAGCCCATGAGGTAGAAGTAGGACAGTAAGCTCGTTAGTCTGTAAATTATATACAAGTTCAAAAGATTACTTTCAAAACATTTTTCATTACCAGTATCTTCAGTTTGTTTCCCTTCTGAATGGTGCCTGCATACTACATACTTTGTGTTAACTCCATAGTTTTGTAATGAGTGTTTTGGTTTGAACTCAGACTCTCTGACACTGCCTGAGGCTACCTACCGTGTATGTACTACTTATGTTAATTTCCTTTTTAGTTCCGTCTTTTCTGTTTTCTTCCTTCAAGTAGATATAAATCAACTAAATTATTTTCATAGTAGCATAAATAAGCAAGCATGTAATCAAAAAGCTATTATGCTAAGAATTTGATTGGTCTTTTATTGTGAGGAAGTAAGTGCTGATTCACATAGGTACTGGAGTAACAGGAGTCCACTGTCTTACCAGCGGTTGTACTGAATGAAAGCCAAGGAATTTGGAGCAGTGTGTCATGTGCATTCTGGTGGCTTCAGAAGTTGTTTAAAAATTGCTAGGGGTTGTGCCTCTAAGTTGTGTGATAAAGGAAGTGGCTTTAATGTAGTCGCATATTTAATTGCATATGGTTTTGTTAATGCACGAGCACAGAGGGAAAATAAACGACACAGTCCTTACAAGCAAGGTTTCCTTTGATCCTCCTTCCTATGCCAGTGTTGTAATAAGCTGGTATTAGTAGCTTTGACTGAAGTGTGTTTGTGTGTGCGCCTCTGTGTGGCAGGTGAGGGAGGTCCTGGTCTTGAGTACCAAGGAAGCTTGTCAGTATGTTATTACATTTACCCTGATTTAATTTCCAGGAAACTTGAAACACAGCTCCTTATCAACATTACAATGAACTAAAGACAGCAGCAGACTGACTCAGAAAATTCAGCTACAGAAGCACACAAAGTAAACATGGTAACACATCCACATTTTCAATCACACAGGTCAGCTATTTAAGTCAGTTTGGGTCTTGTGTGTGTTTGCATTGAAATCATGTTTGTATAAATATGACAGTAATAAACTGAAACTTTTTTTTTTTTTTTTACTTTCATGCCCTGTTCCAAACCACAGATCAGTTCACTGTAATGTCATGATGGAGACTCGAGGAAAGAATGCCTATGGCTATTACGCCTTTCCGACTGTGTGCCAAGAATTGACCTATGAAAGATGTAGTTTGCATGTAGTGGAAGGAGGTTTTCTCTTATCATGATTGTGATTGTGGTTGACTTGCATTTTAATAACATAATTGACCACCTGTATGATTGCCTTATGTTGTACCTGTATAACATACCTCATGTTTCTTTATGGTTGGATATTTGTTTGTCAAAAATCAAACTATAAAATGTTAAACTTCAGGGTATGGATGCATTTTTACATAATCATAATTTATGACCAAGTGTGTAGTGTTATATATATATTTGTCTGTTTTTCAGGGGAATGTCTAGAGGTGCGAGTCTTTGAAATGGGACCGGAGAAACTCTGGTTGCTGCGTGTCATTCTTACTACTGCCAGCTGCTTTACAAGTAAGTCATATTTTTGTACTTTACTGTCATACTTAGTTTTATGAAAGTATTCTTAATTTTCCTCGTTGCAGCAGTAGTTTCCTATTTCACAATCCTGTACTAATTTCTGCTAAACTTTATACTATACTCTATAGCAAACTACTGTACTTGCGCTGTGCTATTCAGGTTTATTCTGTAATACAAAGGGTTACATTACCTTCTTTTATTGTAATGTCTACACATTAAGTTTTCACATGAATAAAATGCACATTAAAACAATAGCAAACTGTAAATTGAAAACAGTTTTTCTCGTCTACATGGATCTAGTCTGCTTAGCTCGAGTCTGCTAGAGTGTATTGTTCTCTGCTGTACACTACAGTTCTGTGCTCCACTCTTCTACAATGTGCTGTACTCTGCTCTGCACTGCAAAACATAACCTTACTTTGTAATTACGTACTAAAATGATGTCCTGTAATGCTCTGATAAAGTGACTTTTTTCCCAGTTTTGATATTTGTAATAATGTGCTTGTATACATCTGTCCAATAACTGCTTTCTCTACAGAACCGTTTATTCTTTAATCTTTTTGTTTGCATTTCAATATGTTTGTACTATACACTCTTGCCACCTAGTTTCACTGTCTGTAACCACTTCCACCTCATTCCTTCTGTCCCTCACCCCCATATGAATGCAATTTTTTGGGTGCTCTACTTCACTTTGCATTTTCACAGCCACGTGTGGCCAGAAGAACCACCTCTTTTATTGTCTTAGAGTAGACATCTGACTGCATGGCTTATCTTACAGTAACGCCAGCTGAGAAATTTAAGACCATGCATAGGGTTTCATGTGCTGCAAAGGGAGTAATAGAAAATGAAATCTCCAAATCCGGATTGTGATCAGTCTGGGTTTTAGGGACCCCCCCTTTACTCAAAGCATGCTTTCATTTTAGCTTTGTGTGTCCCGGGGGGAGGGGACGCAGATAGGCCGCAGGCCATGTGTTTACTGCAGGAGGTCCATGGGGCAGCAGAGCCTGAGGAGGGGGGCAGGTGGTAGACCATGCTTCTCTCTTGCTTTATCAGAGAGCATAATCTTTAGAGAGATTAGTCCTAATCTCAGTGCCAGACGAGGTGCTGAACCATTGGGAAATGTTGGCCAGTTTAACAGCCAGCTCTAATGAGTTGCTCTTTGTCATCTTAACAGTCCACAAGCGTCCTCTGTCAGGGTCTGGGTCTACACCATAACCACTTTTGCTGAATATCTAGAGGGAAATGTGTGTCGGTTTACTAGGCTATGGATGCTTAAACATGCAGGCTGATGTCTAACATGGGTATGGATTAATGATGACCTTCTGATTGTTGCTTAATCTGTCTGACCTGTGTGGGTGTGTGCGCGTGTGCGTGCGTGCGTGTGTGCGTGTGTGTAAAAAGTATTTTCTTATTTTCTTCTTATCTTCTTATCTTATTTATAAGAGACCCATCTATTGTTTATTATTTTCATTTGATGGGGGTAAATGAAACGATACTACAGCACACCACCAGTATTTGTCCTGCTAAATAATGCCAGGTGCTTCATAACCACTGACTGAAGTTGTTGGTCAACAACAAATCTACGTGTTGTAACAGATGCTTAACTGGTGGTGAGAGGAAGAGTTTGGGGCACTGCAGAACTTGGCTGCAGTCTCACCTCTTCACTGGATGGGGTCATCACCCCGAATCAGTTCCCTCTGCATGTGGTGGAGTGGGTACGGCTAGGCTACAATGTCCCAGTTCTCATTAAGTTTGGAGGCTACACACCACGCGTGCATCCAAACTATAAAGGTAAGTTTCACCTCTATTTAGTGCACTACAGTGTTTTAATTCACTGTGTATAAGGACAGCGGCTATTACAGAAAGCTTAAACTGAAAATTAGTCCGGGTATTATATAAGACCGAATACGATGCAAGCTTAAGGGTAGCATTTATTACAGGGCTGTGTAGGGGCCACTGGGTCAGGTAGGGACCCTCTGGAGTTCTAACATGTATCACTGCGTGGGTGGGCTAGGGAATTGCAACTGTGTTACTAGAACATCTACTTAAATAAAGATATAAACAGAATGATGTATATGTGTATACAAAAGTATATAGGTTAACTGTGGTATTAAACAGATATGGTGGTATAAAACCTTGGGTTTGTTGTGATCTATCGTAACAGAGTTTATATTGAAAGCACACCGAAAGCCCAACCTTTTATCTCTTACAAACAACACGTTAGCACTTGTTTGTTTTTTTGGACAAAAGATGAAAAAGATAAACTTACAGAGTACTTCATATAAACCACCTTGGTAACGTACTTTTTTTTTTTAGAAATGTCTGTGTGTGTCTGTGTGTTTGTGTGTCTGTGTTTGTGTGACTGCAAGGGGAGTGCACTGGTGTTAAAAGAGGAGTCATTAAATGAATATCCTCAAATAAGTGATCCAGCCCAAAGAGCAAGTACTCTGTAATTATGCTGAGTGTGTCTGATGCTGTTTGGGAGAAATGGCAGTATAAGTGAACAAGTAGAGATGAGGAACGCTTTTAGTGGATGCAGAAAAGGAGGGGTAGACCAGACCCAGCCTGGAGGTGGATATTGTGTGGAGTCTTGATTCAGAAGCATGGAATTTAACTAAAGTTGATAAGGTCTTTCACCCTTACTCCATTCACATCCCGTAAAAAAACCATAACATATTTCTGCTTATATCTCAGCAAAATCCTGACGTAATGCCATTATTTTGTAGGCTTTTCTTCATTTGTGCTGGTTTTGAACGAAGAATGAATGAACATGTCCCTGTTTTCCCAGAGGGCCATGTATCAGATGACGCTCTGTCTGACCTGGACCCCTGTTATGTGCTATTATTCATACAATACCTTTAGGGAGCGCAGCTGATGCAACTTCAATTCTGTCAGCATCGCTAATAATGAAACAGAAAAGAAGGCACAGAGGGCATGAAAGAAAAGATTTGATGAGACATCAAAGAGTAAAATGGTAGAATGTAACTAAAATTGCAGACAAAACAGCTAATATTAACATTACTATCCTATAAAGTCTATTTTTAGTCATTAGTCAGTTCGTCAGTTTACATATTAATCTCAATGCTTTCGGATCTTAACTGTCCCTCATTGTTAATCATTACTTCTACTTTCTACTGCAAAACAAAAATGATAATAAATGAACCAGTGACGTTTTCAAGTAGGTTTTTGAGATTAATATGGTTTACAACCACAAATCATAATAATGTAAAATGGGACAGTATGTAAAATGCAGATTTGCTCTACTCTTTGTAATCTTCCCTCTACAGTCTATAATATAATTAAACACTTCAAGAAATCAGGAGGAATTTTGGAGCATAAAGGCCAAGGAAACAAGGCCTGAACAGCAGTGTACCAATCAACAATAGCTGAACCACATGGGCAAAGGATTAATTTAGCAAAGCATTATCAAGCACTACAGTAAAGAGTTACATTAACAAATGCCACATAAAACTTTACTGTGCTATATCAAAAGCTTTATGGTAACCATGTGCAGAAAATTTCTCGACTTCTTTAGAGCAACAGAAGCTGCCTTCAGTGCATCATCTTTTTTTCTGGGACACCCATGCATTTTTCAACAAGACAATGCAAAACACCCAAATAAGAAAAAAATGTACTCCTGAAATAGGAAAATCTTTTTTTGAGGAGCATTGTTTTTAACATTTCAATATTTTACTAACATGTTTCTATACAAACTGAAGATCCTCTGATTAACTTTGTTCCTCAAAGACTCAAATACCCAAATCATGATTAGAATCTCGTTGCATTTTTAAAAATGAATGACTGCATATGTATTTTCTCTGTCACAATGTGTTTGGAATGCGTTGCAGACCTGAAAAGCATGGACAAAAGTTTGTGGACACCCAAATACAGTTTGCATCCAAAATGTGTATTTGTATGGTGTTTGCACACCTTTGCTGCTACAATGTGCTTTTGTTCTTTCCACTACATTTTGGAACATGACTGTGAGGTCAGCTTCTAATGTTAGACAATAAGCCCTGTCTTACTTTTGCATTTTCAATGTCCCTGATTGATACTCAATCACTCTGAAAACTTAATTACAGCATGGCAGAACTGACTTGTTGAAAACGAAAACCCTAAATGTGTCATATTGAGAGGGACTGGTTTATTCAGTACAAGCCGTTCTACTGTCACTGTTTTGCTGTTACTTTGTGGTCGTCTTAAGTAAAGTTATAAATAAATACGAATTATTTAAAGCCTATTTTGTTGTGCCACATGGCATATAAAAATAATGCTGTAAATGAATTTTGTTGTTAGCTAGTAGTTCTTGTTTGGGGGATTTTTGTCCATTCTTCATTACAAATGTATCTAATTTGCTTATATTCCTGGTCCGTCTTGTATGCACCGCTTTTTCTAGGTCTATCCACAGAATTTACATTAGTGTTTAGGTTCCTTCAGCTTGTGCCTCTTGAGGTGGCCCTTTGTGGACTTTGAGGTGTGCTTATGATCAAAGTCCTGCTGTAGAAACCATCCAGAGAATCCACATGGAGACATGTAATATTTGAGCGCACAATGTTATCAGATACATTTGCACAAAGGCTAAAAGCATTCCTCAACAGTAAGCAAGCATCACATATGTCTTTTACTTTAATTCATCTGTAGTGGTGCTATGACCATATCAGCAAGTGCCGGTAAATACAGACAGCTGTGGCACGGTGCCTGCAGTGTTATAAGAGTCTGACTGCACAGTGTATTCCTTTTATTCTACTATTAGTAATACTGCACATTAGTGTGTTATTATCGCAATACATAAAAAGCATTCTGTTTGTCTGAATTCTGCAACCATTTTTTAATTAAAAATCTGTAAAGAATAAAAAATCAGGTTAGATTCTTGGGCAAGAACTTGTAAGCTTTTGCAACGTCTCCCTTTATGTTTTAGTAACATTGTTAGTAACAACTTTTTAAGGTCTGGTATGATGCTGCACCATACTTGCCATATCTCACAATGTCTCCTATGTATTCTTTACTAGTTGTTTAATTTTTTTTCCTTAGTTCATCGTGGCCATCTTTATAGCCATGCTTTAGCAAAATGCTTATGAAATTAGCTTATTTTAGGCCCATATAAAGTGCAGTCTGGGCTGAAACTCACACTCAGGCTTGATAATCATTTGCCATCTAGTAAACTTTCGAGACATACCAAAACTTAAGAGCCACATATTGTTATTACAACGCTGACTGATGTTTAAAGCAACTAAAATGATTTCAGGTAAA
This sequence comes from Parotocinclus cabessadecuia, assembly GCA_036873895.1. Lineage (NCBI taxonomy): Eukaryota > Metazoa > Chordata > Actinopteri > Siluriformes > Loricariidae > Parotocinclus > Parotocinclus cabessadecuia. The sequence continues at coordinate 11,288 of JAYJMA010130735.1, read as the reverse complement.
ACTTGCAAGTTAAAAGGAGATGCAATACAGGATCACCATGTTGTGTCCAGGTCTGCAAGCAATGCCTGTGGAACTGCTTTGCTCAAAACCATGTGCTACAGAGCTCCAGCGTGTTCACTCATGCAGTAAGAGAGCAGCCGAGTTAACTGTAAGCTATCTTGTGACAAAGACCCATTCAAAAGAGGGTTAAACTGATTAGGGGGAGTGGTGGAGGACTGGGGTGGAGTGATATTTGGAGGCAAAGCAGAAAGAGGAGGGGAAGTGCTCTGAGTTGGGGAGGGGGTCGAGGATTTTTGTATTCAAATCAAAACATATCCCAAAATGCAACAGGGGCATGGCTTAAACTCAAACAGGGTAGAACAAAGAAAAAACAGCCAACACAAGCAAATTAAAACAGCAAAGACTCACAAATAGACATGTAAATGATATTTGCAGTTGCAATTAGAAAATATTTAGAACATAGGAGAGAACAGCCTTGTGACCTATAATATTATGATAATTCATATGTACCAAAGAGTTTCTTCATTTAATGCCAATTTATTTCAACCACTGACTGGCCTGTATATGCCTATTATGGCGTAGAACTGAATGAATGTAGCTATATAACAATACCATGTATGGGTACTTTACGTTTTGGTAACATGAACCTTGTGCTGATAGTTGAAGTTGCATGCAAATTGTGTGCATTAAAATTCGGAAAGTGATCTCATTTCCTCCTTCAGCACTTTTTATTTTCCACAGTTTTTCTTTTGAGTACTCTGGGCTGATTTTGCAAGGCTCATTATCTGAAACAGTAAATACAAAAAATGTCTGAACTGCTGGACGAATTCTGCTTGCAATTGACATGTTGATCTTACAATCAAACAAAAGTTGTTGTCAAATCAGTAGATATTAATCTCTGATTTCATTAATTAACGAGGCAACAAAGAAAATATCATAAATGCCTAAAGTAGTGCTTAAAATATATACTTCCATCTCAAAAAAGTGGGGTTTCTCCTTGTTAAACCAGGGAATCGGATTCTAAACACTACAGCAATACTGTAATTTTGTTTTACAATCGGCATATCGAATATTAAATATTTTATTTTTGCCATAATGTTGAGCCTTTGTCTGGCATTCTTGGGCTGTGATTGGTTAGGACCAGACAAACTGGCAATCATTCCAGTAATGTATTGTGTGGAGTGATGGATATGCCTAGAAGAAAATTGTGAGGGCAAAGAGGTTAGAGTGCTTATTGATCGTGGAGTATTTATTGATCCAGAGATCCTAAATGAAATCTATTTAAAGGAATTTAAGGAATTTCATTAACGTGGAAACAAATTGCTACAGTTATGTACTTATTTATATCATTATCTTTTTTCAGAGGGTGACATTGCACTTGTATTTTGTTGCATAGGTTATATCTGTAAAGTAATCGCTCCTTTTATTTTATTTTAGCAGTAACAAACCAGACATTTTGTTTCAGCTGTGATTCAAATCAGAACTCTCTCTCTCTCTCTGTCTCTCTCTCTGTCTCTCTCTCTGTCTCTCTCTCTCTCTTTCTCTCTCTCTCGTTTGCTGTAAAACTTTGGTCTCCCACCCTCTCTGTCACTCCCCTTTGCCTTCATCCATATATCATGATTCCTTTGCCAGTTTTAAACAAAGCATTCTTTTTGTCTTGTCTTTGCATCTTTTAAAAAATCTGGGGCACAAAACTCCCCCTTGTGATCCTCTCTTGAGTTTTTTGCCCTGTTGTGTTTCTGCTGCAACTGAATTCAAATCAAATCTCCCCATCCATGAGTCCATCACTATGGTAACATGAGAATTAACCAGGCTGGAGGAGCCTCATTCTGCACCACTGATGAATGGACCCGCCACAACGTTAAAGGGTTAAGTCTACAATAGAGAGGCTCATATTCCCGCTGTAGCAGTGGGCAAATATATAGCCAGGGACAGTTCTGCATTACCTATTTAATCAGTTCATATGTGTGTATTCAGGTTTATACTCACTTCTGAGCCAAGTAAACTTTTAATTCTAAAATATAAGTCATCTCCCACACACAGATATATACATATATATATATGTATATATATGCAGGGTGCGTCAAGAAAAAAAATTATTTTTAAATTTTAACCATTAAAACTTTTGAACCACAAGAGATATTGCATATCTGAGTTTGGCAATCAATTTCTGAGACAATTCTGGTCTACTTTGATATGCTACATGCTCAGATATGTCATTTTCCCTTTTGTTTCTGAACTGAAAGTGTGGGGTGTACCGTGGCTTTTGACTCGCCATGTAGATGAATATACAGTACATACAGTACAGTCATGTGCTAAAATAAAAAAGTTACTCAGTTCTTAATTGAAGCACCTTTGGCAGCGATTATAGCCTCCAGTATTCTTGGGTATGATGCCACAATGTTTGCACACCTGCCATCCTGCCATTCTTCTGTGCAGATCCTCTCATTCTGCCTGGTTGGACGGGGACAGTTTTTAGACAGGTCTCAAGCTTCGATTGCGTTCCAGTCAGGGCCGCTACTGTTTCGTCTTGGCTGCGTTGACACATCTCAAAGATGAACTAGAGGCCCCCAGTTAAATGAAGAGTGAGAGAGCTAAATTAAAAGTGTAATTTCCAAGAGTCTTTAACTTTTTTAAATGTTGTTTTTACTCATTGTGGTTTATTGCGGTCTTAAAATTGTGATAAATTGTAATAGGAAATACAAATCGATCTTTTCTCTCCAGACATTGTGGTCATAAACCGCTGGTGACCCAATCAGTCATTCAATTCTGCGGTTCCATGATCGGAGGCAGGAGTTAGAATTTGAGTGAAAGTCTGTCCTTTGTGGGTGTCTGTGAGGGTACCTTACTGGTCATTTGATCTCTTTCTTGTCAAGTTCTTGTTGGCTCACATTTGGACTAGAGACAGTTGTAACTCGTGCTTGGAGTTAGAATAATGTACTTAGGGACCTTCTTGTGCAAGTTACTTGTGTATATGACGTTTCGCAATATTTTTATTTATTATTTACAAATATATTATTTGTAACTGTAAATGGTATTTGTAAGTGTATGTGCATATTCTATTGTAGGTAGTACTCCCCAACTATCTATACATTCTGTATGTAACGTATATAAGCTGTATAAACTGGTACACATTTAACACATTTAATCACTGTTTCATCTGGCTGAGTTTTGTTTGTTATACTGTCTATCCGTGTTTTATTGGCATCTTTAAAAGTGAAAAATGAGGTTGCAGTAGGGATGCTGCATATAAGGAAGCGTTTCAGTTGTGTTTTCAGTTGTGTTTTCATTGATATCATTGAACCATATGTGCAAATTTCCGTGTAATATAAATTTCATGCAGTCATAAAATGGTGCACACCTGTACTGTATATATTCTTACATTTTTTCAAGTGTATCAGACACTGATTATGCACATTCTGTCACCTAATTTCTGTATTTGTGTCGATTTTTGTTCACTTTTTAAGTAAAGCCAGTGAAACTAGCAGTTTTGTCCGTTCAGCCCTTTTGTGAATATTCTATTCAGTTTTTCAGTGTTTGATATGAATATACAGATTTTTTTTTACTGTAATTTTAAGTTTTGAAGTACATTCTGCACTGAATAATCTCCAAAGCTTTTTGGAAACCAGTCATAGAGGAAATGGTAAGACACGGGACAAGTTCATACAAGAAAAAGAGCAGTCTCTGGCCAGTCCTGTTACTACATCTGTAAATGCTTGCTCTTCTGCCTGCTTTATTTAATAACAGCCCTTCCCTTCCTGATCCGGTGTATATTTTAATGAGAATATAAACAGACACTCCCTTTAAAGTGAGACGCCTCTTAACTTCTTTAAGTGCAACTGGGGCCTTTCATCTTGCAGCAATTCACCTCTGTGAGATCGTTAAAATTTACAAAATACAAATACAGACAACAGTCTAAGACCAATTTAATGTCAATTTATAGTGGTTGAACTGGGCTAGTATTCACTAATAGTACAACAAGTCCCAGTACTTTCCGCATGTCTTTAATAGTTGTTAATTTACATATTTGGCTGAAATTCTTATCCTCGTACTCAAACCTGGATGAGAGCCTATATGAGAATCTGATCAGAACATTAGATATTCTTTTAATGCTGTCAAGAATAAATCTGCAAGATCTGGAGGTTGCAGTGTTATGATTAGGAAAATGAGGTTATTTTCCAAAATGACACCAAGACACTTTGCTATGTTGGTCAGAGACATCTTCTATGCTTATTTGGATACAGTGCCTGTAGTTTCTTTGGCAGGATGTAGATCAGCAAACAACTGCTTAACATCAGTTTTGTGCTTCAAATGGTATTTTGACATGCACTAAAATATATTAGAAAAACAGTCAGATATTTTCTAATTGGAAGGTGGATGGAATTAAATGTAAAGCTGATTATCTTCTTCATATGATTCAAGTGATATGAGAATAAATGATGTCTAATCACTGAACCAATTGGTTTAGCATGCAGAAAGGAACCAGACCGTATTTCTTGGAGAAATGTCAGTTAGGCAGAGAACGGATGACACTGGTTTTGCCTGCATGGAAATAAAAGGACAGAGGGAGTCCAAATGTAGGCTGACTGATGGTCACTGTAGTTGAGGGAGTGGAAGGGAGCTGTGGAAGGAAATACACAAAAAAATCTGAAAAATGAAAAGGAGTTACCGCAAGGTTGAATGTGGCAGTGTTGTTGGTAAAGATGGAGTGATGCCATGTGAGTAAGTTCCAACGGCCCGAGATGATAAATGACCATGGACATGATGCCAGCAGTAGAGAGGTGAAGGTTGCCTAGCAGACACAGAGAACTGTCATCCTCTGGAAATGAACCAAAAAGAGAATTTACGCACATCAATAAAGCTGCCAAGCAGACCGTGGGGTCAATATATGACGATGATGTGAGGTTTGCAAGGCTTGTGCAACAGTAGGAAATTTGAAAGAGAAGCTCGGGCAGTGAGGAAAGATGAACTCTTCAGGTTGAGGAAATATGCAGCATCCTCACCCTGTTCTAAGAATATGGAAGAACGAGAAAGTAGACGTGTGCTCAACAGGTGTTCATATGTTTTCTGAGGTGATCTAAGTCTCTGTGAGAAATTAAAGGATAAACTGATTAAAGTGATGAAGTCAGCTTTTTTTGTATAGTTAATGGCAGTTCCAGAGTCCTTTTCAACAGTTTCAATACAACAGATCTAGGTAGATAGACAAGCTGGGTAAGATAACATCTACATTATCTCAGAAAAGTGAGTGTATCCCTTATATTTGCTCACTGCTACACTGCTCACAAAAATTAGAGGATGTTTAATCATGGTATATTTCATTTTGAAATATCCACACATTTTTGTGAGCAGCATATTTTATTATATATTTTCAAGGGACAACACCAATAGATATGACACTTTGATACAATGCAAAGTAGTCAGTCTATAGCTTGTATAACAGTGTAAAATTGCTGTGCCCTCAAAATAGCTCAAGTTGCCACTGGAATCCTCTTCCAGTCCTCCATAACGACATCACAGAGTTGGTGGATGTTAGAGACCTTGCGCTCCTCCACAGATGCTCAACAGGCTTTAGACACACAACAAGAGCTGTAATCTATGTCTGCTTCCCTTCAGCAAACTGTTTGCAGGGTTTTTTTTTGCATCATCTTTAGGGATGACAGCCATGTGGACCAATTTGATACGGTGTGGCTACGCTAGGCTACCACAGTGGGACTGTATTAATTGTAAGTCGATCTGGATAAGAGCGTCTGCTAAATGCTGGAAAATGTAAATGGTGTGGGGTGAGAGGTACCATGTTGAACTTCCAGTGATCAGTACATCAGTAACATACCTCCTCCGTGTCACGTCTAAGGCATTGATTTTAGTGCTATTAAATGTGACAATGACATAAATCTGAATATTCCAGAAAGTAATGGGTAAGCTTTGTCTTTTAGGATTATTTTTGACTATTACTTTAGATTTCAGATGTGAAATTACAGAACAGTTCAGAGTTTTCTTACATTTCTGTTTACTGTCCACTAAGAACCTGGATATTTGCTGTGTTAATGTCCGTCAGTAGAGATTGGTGTGTTTGTGTGACACAGCCTATGTCCTCTATCTTAAAAAGACTGGCCAATAACATATCGTGTTACTACTGTATGTGTGTGTCTCCTTTTTATGATGTGACCTGAAAAAAACTGTTTATATCCTATCTTTAATCATTTCTGTGACTCATACATATTTTGTTTAGGGCGTGTGTCTCTGGCAAAAGAAGCATCTTTGGTGGTGAATGGCTTGACTGTGGAGGATGAAGGCTGGTTTGAATGCCGCATACTACTGCTGGACAGAACTGTGGATGAGTTTAGGAATGGAACATGGACATTCCTGTCCATCACGGGTATGACACTAATGATGATTATACTTCTATTTGCTAAGCTCACCCTATGCTATATCCCAGTGTTATACCCTCTCACATAATGACTGCCTACTAAACAACTGTGTACTTGGCCCAAGTGTCTTGATTAGACGTTTGCACATTACTTACGTGCATGATACATGTCACTGACTAAATTTGTAATTTACATATACCATAGACCCAACTGTAATTTTTTTTCCTTTCACTCTTCTGTAGCTCCTCCAGTCTTTATAAAACTGCCACCAGCTTTTGTAGAGGTTTTACTGGGAGAAACTACCCTACTAAGCTGTGATGCACTTGGAAACCCAAAACCCATTGTCACTTGGATCAAAGAGGACAACACAGAAAAGGAAAATATTCAGGTAGTTCTGTAAAACTTACCTTTCCACTCTTAATGAAAAAATGATCTGAGGAAGATTTGTTGTTGCAGAAAATGTATATATATATATATATATTCCATCAACTACAGTATTTCAACCTCAGTGTGGGTGTACTAAAACGTTCATTCATTAGATATGAGACATCGAAGTATCTAGCATTTAGTAGATCACTGTCTGTTAAACGCAATTTTGTGAACTTTGCTCCTGGTAGGTAATCGACATGAACTTGCCTGCCTGTTCTGCATAGGTCAAGTGTGCCCAACCCTGTTAAAAATATGTTACTGTAATAATATACAGAGTTGTCCAGATAAACAACTGGATCAAGGAAAAAAAATAACTATTCTTCTTACTGGCATTGATAAGTATTGAAGTAACATCAGACAATCTATTTTCCATCAGGTACTCAATGGGACCTTATCTTTGGCCAAAGTTACTAGGACTGCCACAGGCATGTACAGGTGTCATGTTTCCAACTCTGAGGGAAATTTGACCCATGTCATCCAGCTGCAGGTCAAAGGTTAGTAACCTTGTCTCATGCATGTAGGAAAGCCTTCAAAGAAAGCCTAAAGTACCAATAAATGCCATGCAAATTACCTAAGTTCGTTTGACTCTAGAGGTAATCATATTAAGATAGTTTGTAGTTTGTGTCAGACCTAAATTTGTAAATTGAAATCTGAAAACTATGACAACTGTACCAGATCTAGACTCAATGACTGTTATACAACTTTTATTCAAAATGTTTTCAAAATTTCTTTCTTACACACAATTAATGCTTGAAATTGTTGTTTATTAATCAATCTTCTGGTCCAATCTCAGACAACAGAGGCTGCGTTCCCGATTTGGCATAGGTTGCAAGGTTGCAGGACCTTGCAGCTTTGAGACAATGTGTATTGTAAATAAATTTGAACTGAACCAGTCCCTTAACAGATCATTCTAATTCTAAATGGCGTCTAATTCTGAAGTCGGAGATTTGGTTAAATCTACATCAGAAGCAGGTGACCGGAAAGTGATGGTTAAGGAAGAAATGTTGAATTCAAAAAAGTTGAATCAATGTGAAATCACTGGCTACAACTTGTTCAGCTCCATCTGAGCGCATTGATGAATTTTTCTCCTGCTAGTGACATAGAAAGGAGCTGGATATACATGGACAAAATAATGCTGAAGAGTCAGATGGCATTTAGGCCAAGGTAGTGAAACTGTGTTAAGTAATTGTTACCCAGTACGTTTTACACCAGAGCTTAGTCCTGTATGGAAAACACGTTGCGTTTTACCTGTCCTTAATATGGGGCAAACAAGTATTCCAGTATTTAGCAAAAGCCTTAACCTACCTTTATGTTGCTGATACATCTCACACAATTAAGAATAGTGTGTATATTAGTATAGTACAGTATAGTATAGTGTGTTGACTATTTTCTATTTTCTTAACTGAGTATACCCCCATTTATATAATAGGCAGGACCTTTATGGATGTTGTTTTTTATTCCTTAACTATGTTACATTGCTATGTTGCTGGGAATGGAACTGCAACTGATGGTTGAAATAAAACCTAAAATTCCATACATAGCATAGCTTTTGATGGACAGGATACGTGTAACTCCAGGGTTGTTATAGATATTGATGTCTGCAACACAAGTGCCCTGACAGAGTCTATTAACTCTGTGCCAATTTAAACCTGGTCACTTGACCTTTAAGTACATCTCTTGGGCATCTTTAGAAATTCAAATGGGAATCAGAGGTACTCAAAAAATAATGCATGGCCTTCATGAAGGACATTGCTTGGTGCTGCAAAATTGGACTGTTGTATCCCAGCAGATAATATACTGGAGTATGAATCAGAAAAAAGATGTGGGGTTTATCATATTTATCATTCTCAGACTGAGACAGCAGCTTGGGGAGCAACAACAAGACAAACCGTTGGCACCGTTACATGTGACTGCAAACCTAGGTGTATATTTAAGACAAAATACTTGTTCACCATATAAAATTATGTTAAAATATTAATAGTAAGAATACTGCAATACTGTTACTAGCACAGTAGGCTATTTAGTACTCAGGCTGCCTTGAATTAATTAAGGCACATTAAGTAACATCCTACAAAGATAGAGAATAATTGTGTAATTGCACCTGGCAAACTCTTTTGCTTGCCAATTCAGCTTCTAACAAACTAGCCAACTCACCAACCACCACCATGCCATCTAATCCGACCTTCTGAATACCTCCTCTTGCACAGTTTTCCAATCAGATTGGAGCATGTTATATACAACCAAAATTCCAATCCGAGTCAGAAAGAGAGAGTCAGAGAGGTTTTCTTGTCATTTCAGATACGTACAAGTACATATTGAAATGAAACAGTGTTCCTCCAGGATCACGGTGCAACACAGAACACAAAGTGCAAAACAATACAACACAGTGCAGTTAAACGCGCAATAAATACAAATAGGTCTTTAAATACAAAAATACACAGTATATCATTCTAATCTCTAACAAATAGTTACGGGACAAGACTTAGACAAGTGTTGTTTAGTACATGCTCATGTGTAATGGTACATGAAGTAGAACCATGTTCTAACACGATATGCATTTGATGTATGATATAACTTGTGCATGTCTTGCGGTCTGAAGCAGTGCAATTCCCGAACCAGACTGTGATGCAGCTACTCAGGATGCTCTCAATGGTCCCTCTGTAAAATGAGGTGAGGAATGGAGGTGGCAGATGAGCTTTCTGCAGTCTCCTCAGAAAGTAGAGACGTAGAGACGCTGTTGTGCGTTCTTTGTGATGGAGCTGGTGTTGAGGGTCCAGGTGAGACTCCCCGCCAGGTGAACACCAAGGAATTTGGTGCTCTTGACGATCTCCACAGAGGAACCGTCAATGTTCGATGGGGAGTGGTCCCTCGTTGTTTTCCTGAAGTCAATGACCATCTCCATGGTTTTGTCCACGTTCAGAGACAGGTTATTGACTTCACACCAGTCCGTCAGTCGTTTCACCTCCTCTCTGTATGGTGACTTATCATTGTTGCTGATGAGTCCCACCAAAGTCATGTCATCTGCAAGCTTCACTATAAAACTGGGTCATGGGTGAGCAGAGTAAACAGCAGTGGACTAAATACACAGCCCTGAGGGGCTCCGGTGCTCAGTGTGGTGGTTTTGGAATTCTTCTTTCCGATCCAGACAGACTTGAAGTCCAGAAGGTCTTGAAGTCCAGGATCCAGTCAGCTTTCCAATCAGATGCTAGGGAATGACAGTGTTGAATGTCTATGAACAGCATCCTAACATGCGTGTTTTTACTGTCCAAGTGAGCGAAAGCCAGGTGGAGTGTGGTAGAAATGGCATCGTCCGTTGAATGGTTGGGGCGGTATGCAAATTGTAGTGGGTGCATGGTCGGAGGCAGGAGGGTCTCGATATGCCTCATGACGAGTTTATTGAAGCACTTCATGGTGACAGATGTGAGTGATAGTGGTTGAAGCATGACTTCTTTGGCACAGGAATGATGGTGGTTGTCTTGAAGCATGTTGGGACAACAGCGCTGCTCAAAGAGATGTTGAAGATGTCCGTGAAAACATCTGCCAGTTGGTCCGCACATTCTTTGAGCACTCTGCCAGGGATGTTGTCTGGTCCAGCAGCTTTCCGTAGGTTGACTCACATCTGCTGTGGACAGACGAAGCACCTGGTCGTCGTGGGGAGAGATGGTATTTCTCGCCACTGTGTTGTTCTGCGCCTCAATCCGAGCATAGAAGTCATTCAGCACATCTGGAAGGGAGGCATCACTGACACACACTGGTGTTATAGTCCTGTAGTTAGTGATGGCCTGGATGCCCTGCCACATGCCACATGACCGCTGTTCTGGAGGAGGCTGTGGATGTTATGGCCGTGTTCACAGATTGCCTGGGACAGCTTGGCCCTCGCTGTTCTTAGAGCTGCCTAGTCGCCTGTTTTGAAAGCGGTGTCTCGGGCCCTCAGCAGTGCGCACACCTCTGGAGTCATCCATGACTTCTGATTGGATCTGGTAGTGATGGTTCTAGTGGTGGTGACGTTATCAATGCATTTGCTGATGTAGCAGGTTACTAAAGACGTATATTCCTCTAGATTTAATTAAGGTAATATTTTAGAAAAACAATAAAGTCTATCAATTAGAACATTATATAACTTGTATTTGTAGTGTGTTCAACTGAATATGGCTTGAAAATGATTTGCAAATAATCGTTTTCTGTTTTTATATTTGGTTTATACAACATCCCAAAAAAAAAACTGTTAGTATTTTGTAGAATTGGGCTAACAATACAGATGTTATAAAATCCCCTTCAAGTCAAATGCTCTAGTCAAAGCTATGGTGCTAGTGGTCAAGGATGCAAATGTGCATGTCAAAGTTCACCAAACTGGTACATAAAAAATCTTTTTTTTTTAATTTGTTCGTCCTGGAAGACAAAATTCACAAGATTCTTCAATGTATCAAGTTCAATTAATGTGGTTTCACTTGTGAAGGTTTGCTTAAAATGTCTATTGTGGGCATGGCTTTA
>JAYJMA010130728.1:0-16111 GCA_036873895.1 Parotocinclus cabessadecuia | reverse complement strand
CAAAGGAATAAATAAGCCTATATACAAAATGATATTTTATGGTTACAAAATGCTTATTTATTGGTAGCACATGTGAATGTGTAAATATATCGTGTAATATCCCCAGTGAAGTCTTGCCTCCAGCCCAGGGCAGCCCAAGAGGAGTTGGTTGATAAGTATGGTGTTTATATATTCCAAGTTTGCCTGGTTTACTCTGGGTGCTCCGTTTTTCTCTCACATTCCAAAGACATGCATTAATTTAAATGATTACTCCAAATGGGCCAATCTGATCTGTAACCTTATGTATCTGTGTAACCTTGTGAGGGATGTTGAGTATTGTTGCTAAAAGTGAAGTAAAATAACCAAAGCAAACAAACAAACATTGTTTCCTTCTCACATATGTATAGTTTGGGAATGGCAAAATCACAATATATAACATGGCATAACATTATAACACAATTAAACCTTTTTTGTTAAATTTGTTTTATAATACTTTGGTTTGTACACCTACAAAAGTAATGAAGTTTTCACAAGTGGAATCAATTATTTAATATGTATACTGTTTTAACATGTAAAAACTCATGTTTGGAAATCTAAACCATAGTATTTTTTGTGAAACACTAATATACACAACCACCCTATTTAAAAAGGTCTATTGCACTAAAACAACAAAATAATGTAAATTTGTATGTATGCATTTGTATTTAAGTCAAATTGACTCTTTCTGAAAGACTAGTCAATTTATCAGTGACACCTTTAACCTTTACGTTACTTTAAATATTTAAAAATGGCAGCATAAAGACAATGACTAAAACAGTTTTATAACTCCTGTTCATCTAAGTGAGAAACAGTCAGCTTATGTAATCCCCCAAGATTCAAGTCGCAGCAAGAGCTTGGAGAGTTTACGAAGTAACGATTCAGTTGGACTGTTATAGACCATTTTTACAAAATTTGTTTGTTGGTGTCTGGTTGTTGAAGACACCCATTACAAAAATTATTTGATGACTGGATTCTTGTAGAATCAAGAAGATTCTGAGCTTACACTCTGAGTAACGGAAAAGTATGTTTCATTCAAATTGTTACTACTCCCTTGAAAATTTCAAATCCCAAAATGGATTCTGCTGTTGCACCAACCCTTGGAGGTTTGTGGAGTGGCACACAATATTTTCCCTCTAAGACAATATGTTAATTGACCTTTAATTTTAGTGCAATATAACACAAGTAGACAAAATGGAAGAGAAATACACAGATGAAATTATTTGGAACATAATAGGGAGTGGAAAGGGAAGGATTGTTTACTACTGATACAGATCAAGAAAGGAAATATCACTAGAAAGAGTGATTAATTCCTCTGCTGGCTCCAGTGATTAGATGTTAGTGTAGCCATTTTCAGGGCTATGATTGTTTTCAGCATGAAAGTACACAATCCATGCATCACGTTCTTCCAAACAAATGATTTACTATAGCCTTACAACCACGGTAATCTTCTTAGCATGAACTTTTAATCTAAGCCTCTGAGTTATTTATATATTTAATTGTACTGCCAGTTGTGTTCAGAAAGCCAGTTGTGATTCATGTATTTTCTTTCTGTAATTCAGACAGTGATAATGCACAGAGTTTATTCAGCTTCATACATAACTTATGAGTATCTGGAGGTGTTCAGAGGGTGAACTCAAACCAAAACATAAACTGGAACAGTCTAGCTCAGAGGAACATAACATGTTGGCTGCAGGCTAGAAACCTTTCTAAAACAGCTCACATAGGAAATACTAAAACTGCATACTTGCCTTACCTTACCTTGTAATGAAACAAAGGTGGGAAAGGCTGTAGTCTTACTAAATTGAAACAAAATGTCAGTGACAGTGGAGAACATGAGATTTTGAACTTTAATTGCATTTTACACTAAATAACTGAAAAATTGCTATCAAGGTGGTAGCTCAAACACATTTTGTTTCTGCAAATATGCCATACTATAATAGCATGGTCAAGACTGCATGGTAATATGCTGATTGCTATATGATGACATGTTTAATACAATAAGATGTGGAGGCATGTAATTTTGATTGCACTATACTCTTGAATAAAACAGTTGCAACTAAAAGTGAGCAGTTTTAATTGTTACACGTGTAAGTTAAACATAGGCAGACGGTTAATCGTTTAGCTATTAGTTGATGCTATTGGCAAATTTAGTAATGGAGTGTTTAAATGAAGAGTGCATGTAACTGAAGTCCTAAATGTCCAGTACAGTATACTTCTTATCTTAATGGGTTAGCGTGGCTTTCGTGATTTTGCTGACCTGTTAGTGCTGTTGAAAATCTACTCTAATTATACACTAGGTCTGCAGAAACCAGCTGGAGAATGTGGTTCGGGTTTATATGTTGTTAGAGCTGATGATCTTCTGCAGAATCTATATATCCTAACACTATACTAAGAGCTTCCCACCTATACATTTCTCTGGAGATGTCATTAGCACTCAAAACCTGATTGTAGTAGGGACAGTGTGCTGTGTTATTCCACTCCAATCTTCACCATTAGATCTCAGGAAACATTTATTCAGGGTGTGTCAATCAAACATTAGTCCTGGTCCCTAGGCACAGATAAAGTTCTTCAACAGCTCATCCATCAGCATGTAGTTGAACTGGCTTTCAGAGACAGAAGTCAACACTGCTTACACCTCTGCTACACATAACTACACTTCCAAAGCAAATTATTTGCTGATATATTTTGACATAAGGTGTATTACTAGGGATAGATTGTTCACATTAATATATGAATAAATAAAAAAATAATTCACGCAGTAGTAACTGCAACACAGTCCAAAATAATTGGGATTGAGCAATTTATGGCTGGTGATAAGATAAAACTAAATTTATGTGATTTCAGATAATTGCATGTCATGATTATAATATAATATGATTATAATCATGAGTTGGTACAAAACCAGGAGAAAATATGGGCAGAGGATCTCCTGTGGTCAATGTTCCCGAGCACACAGTGTGCATTTTATTCCCAAAAAATGACCTGGAATACTGATTCATTTAAACACAATACACAGGAGCTCTGTGAATTCCAGCATGGTACCATGTTAGGATACCACCTGAGAAACAAGTCCAGCCATGAAATTTCATTGCTCCTAGACATTCCACAGTCAACTGTCAGTGGTATTAAAATGAAGTGGAAGTGATTGGAAACAACGGCAACTCAACCACAAAGTGGTAAACCATGTAAAATTACAGAGTGGGGTCAGTGAACACTGAGGTGCATAGTACGCAGAGGTCACCAACTGTCTGCAGCATTAATTTCTACAGACCTCCAAAGGTCATGTGGCCTTCAGATTATCTCAAGAGCAGTGTGTAGAGAGTTTCAAGGAATGGGCCAAGCAGCTGTATCCAAGCCTTACATTACCAAGCGTAATGGTATGGAATGATGAGTAGTGCTTCTCTGTCTGGCAACCTGATGGATGATTCTGGATGTAGCAATTGCCTGGAGATTGGTACTTGTTTGACTGCATTGTGCCAAGTGTTAAGTTTGGTGGAGGGGAGATTATGTTGTGGATATGTCTTTTAGGAGTTGGGCTCAGTTAGTTCCAATGAAATTAACTCTTAATTCCACAATACATTCTTTCAGTAGCCTTATGACTTGTCAACATGATTAGGAAACTGCAGATGAACACAATTGTTATATTTGGAGAGCAGTGGCTCTCTCCTTGCAACCCTGCCATGCACACCATTATTGTTCAGTGTTCTCTTGATGGTGGACTCATGAACATTAACATTAGTCAACATGAGAGAGGCCTTCAGATGCTTAGAATTTACCCTGGGGTCCTTTGTGACCTCTCTGACTATTATACACCTTGCTACTGGAGTGATCTTTGTTGGTCAAGCGCTCCTGGAAAGGGTCTTGAATTTCCTACATTTATACACAATCTGTCTGACTGTGGATTGGTCGAGTCCAAATCCTTTAGAGATGGTTCGGTACCTTTTCCAACCAGGGGCGCACCACTGATTTCTTTTTCTGAGGTCCTCATAAATCTCCTTTGTTCGTGCCATGATACACTTCCATAAACGTGCTGTGAATAGCAGACTTTGATAGATCCCTGTTCTTTAATGCTCTTTAATGTTTTTTATGCTACATTGTAAAAAGCGCTGTATAAATAAAATTTGATTGATTGATTGATTTAAAACATATATAAAAATAACCCACTCACACCTGATTGTCATCCCATTGATTGAAAACAACTGACTCCTTCAAATTAACTGCTAATTCTAGAGGTTCACATATTTTTGCCACTCACAAATATGTATTGAATCATTTTCCTCAATAAATAAATGACCAAGTATAATTTATTGTCTCATTTGTTTAACTGGGTTCTCTTTATCTACTTTTAGAACTTGTGTGACAAATCATGTTTATTCAGAAATACAGAAAATTCCAAAGGGTCCCAAACCTTCAAGCACCGCTGTCAATGACAGTAAAATGAACACAAAACAGTAAAATGATACAAAGCATGAAGCACACTAATGCCTTTTGATGTGAAGTTAATAATATTCTGTCTACAGAAATAAAAAAAATTCCCTTGTGTCTAATTACCAAATCATCATATTTTATCACAATAATGCAATTTTGTAAAAGGAAAGTGTTTTCCTCACTTATACCTGTATACTCAAGGCACTCATTGCCAAAGCACAGGTGAGAATAGATGCCATTATATTAAGCAGACAGGGAACTAGAATATCTCTATGCACCTCCCATCAGGATCTCTAGCTCTCTAGATTTAATGAGATTTGGCAATGAGCTGTGAGAGTCATTAAAACAGTCAATTGATTCCAGATTCATTACCCCTATACTCCATCAAAAACATAAGTTCCTTAACATTATATGCAGTTTAACACCATGTTTGTGATTTTTTTTTTGCTGACCCATTTGTGTAAACAGGCGGAGAGGCCTTGTCACCAATTATTGTCCCCCTAATGAATTTTAACTGTACTGAGTTGCCATTAAATGTGTCCATAAAAATGGAAATGACAAATCAAATTTAGTTCTCATCTCTCATATTGGCTATTAGTATAATAAATGTCACAGACAGCTATGTGATTTTTTTCCTCTTTAGATTTATTTAAAAGTGTGCTTTAGCACTACCGTCACTTTAAAAGTTACACTGCCATATCCACCATGCTCAGACTAAGCCCCTTTCCTTAAGCTCCCTCCTTACTATGCACAAAGGCAAAAGTAAATGATATAGACATATGCCCTATATTTCAACTTTATGATAGAAATCTCATTATACACATAAAGAATCTAACATATTACATATTTATAATATGTAAAAAATATATTTAAAAAAATATGTTATTATATATTTTCATTTGACAATACTGAAGACCTGACTTTGATACACTGTAAAGTAGTCATTCTACAGCTTGTATAATAGAGTAAATTTGCGTTGCCCTCAAAATAACTCAACATAAAGCCATTAATGTCTACACCGCTGGTAACAAAAGTGAGTACACGCCTAAGTGAGGCTTCGCCATGAAGCATTGCTTCAGAAATTAAAGGTGTGTGGGGTCATGCTGTCAATGCTCAGTCCATACTCCACACACTGAATCAAACTGGTCTGCATGGCTGTTGTCCCATAAAGAAGCCTCTTCTAAAGATGATGTATGATGATGATGAGGTCAGTACATCAGTTTAATAAAGACAAGCAGACTGATTACATGGATTACCATGTCTGGTTGTCTAATGAGACCAATGCTTCTATCGGATGGTGTCAAGCATTTGTAGGAGTGTCACAACAATGTGCCTTGCCTACAGTCAAGCATGGTGGTGGGAATGTCATGGGAATGTCAATGCTTTGGGGCTGCATAAGCGCTTCTAGCTGCGGGGAGCTTCAGTTCATTGAGGGAACCATGAATGCCACCATGTATGATGACATACTGAAGCAGAGCATGATCCATCAGAAACTGGGACAACAGCCCCAAAACACACATCCAACATGACCACTGCTAAATAAACTATGGGCAGATTGAAATCCTGGAGCATCTGTGGAGGAGTGCAAGGACTTGAACATCCACCACCTCTGTGATGTTGTCATAGCAGAGTTGGGGCATGGGCAGTAAAAAGACTGGGCAAGTTGAGGAATTCTCAAAAAACACCCATTTAGAATATTCCACATGGGTGAGTGTCATGATTGGGTATAAAGGGAACATTCCCGAAAGGCTCAGTTCAACTCACCACTTTGTGAACAACTGCATGAGCAAATAGTCCAACAGTTTAAGTACAACGTTTCTCATCTTGCAATTGCAAGGGGTTTAGGGATATCATATTATACATAATGTCATGAAAAGAATCTGCAGAAATCTCTGCAAGTAAGCGGCAAGTCCGAAAACCAACATTAAATGCCCGTGACCGTGACAGGACAACTGCAAAGTAATGAAGGAAAAATGAATTTGCAAAATCTCTTGTGGTTCAAAAGTTATCAAAACATTCATTTCAAATCTTTTGTTGTTTATCACAGGTAATATATAATGATAAATTAATGATCATCATATCTGAGTAACACCGCTGCCATATCATAGATAGCTGATACTAGTGATGAAGTAAAACAACAACGCACAAATAAATTATGTGGTTTCCTACAGGCTGATTATAATCATTCAGCAAAAAAAATATTTACATTTACATTTATGTCATTTAGCAGAGTCTACAGCTGTGATCCACTGAGCCTATGAGAAGCAAAGATGGGACGAGGATCTCCAGTTTGTCAACAAATGCATGAGAAATGTATTGAGTCATTTTAACACAATGTTTTCCAAAGAATGATTGGAAGTGATTTGCATATTTCTCCTTCTACATTTCATATATCATGAAATGATTCTCGGAATCTGGAAGAATTTCAAAATCCAAAGGGCAAGAACACAAGCCTAAACTGAAGACTTGTAATTTTCAATGCCTCAGATAGCACTGCATCATCAATAGTTATTTATCAATAGCTAGATAGATTAATAGCAGATATAACCACATAGGCTAGTTATTACTTTAGCAAACCTTAGTCAAGCACTACAATATGGAGCTACATTGACATATTCCACTTATCACTTCAGTGTGCAAAACCATGTGCATGTGTTCATGGTTGTTACTGTTATAAATAACAGATACGTCCTGACTTTGTATTACTGACCTCATTGATGGTAAGTTATGGTTTTTATTTTGATGGACAATGGTAGTTCAGTGGTTAAGGTATTATCATATTAACCTGAGTAATGCGAGTTTAAGTTCTTGCACTGCAAAGCTAACACTGTTGGGAACTTAAACAATTATCCATCAATTGCTTAAATTGTACCTTCTAAGATTGCATTAGTTGTAAGTGGCTCTGGTTAAATGTCAAGTGCACCAAAATGTGCTAGATTCAAAAGTCTAGGTAAATTTGTTACACATACAATTCCTACTTTTACGAGCTACTCTACCGAATTCAAACAAATTCAGAAAACCCTTTAATAGTATATTCTTTTAAACATCAAAGCAAGGGATAGCACAGTTTCCCTCATTTAACAGAAGGGCAAGCATATCCCATATTTCACAATACTGCCACAACAGGTCAGATGTTTGATCTTGATGCAAGTTATAGGGATTAAATTAACAAATACGTAAGCAGATAAATAACATTTATTTTTGTATTATCAAGACAAAATGTCAGAGTGTATTAATATGCAGCATTCAACACAATTCTCAGAGATAAACCAAAAAGAAGAGAGTGCTGCACTTTATCGTGGCAGTGCAGATTAAATGGTGATGCTATCTTCACCGCTTGACTAGATTCCATTAAACAGGTCTGCTCTGTACATACAGGGAAGTAGGCAGACCCACCAAGCATGTGCAGAGACATGTAAACACAAAGCGGTAGACTGCATCGTTCAGACAGGACGACCTATCAGCACTCCAACATTAGCCTCCAGGCAGCAGACTTGTGTTGAGGAGAGATTAGGAAAGAGGCCACAATCTAATACTTTCCTCTGTGCACCCGTGACAGGGTCCTGAGACAGATGCACACAAAAGAACCAGTTATAGTCTCTAACATGTCAGTTTGATTTCTGAAATTCATATCATAAACATATACTTTGTCAGCTGTCTACTGTCTGTCTACATCCTATCTGCTCAAAAGTTCATGCTGTTCACCATCTGGATTAGCCCTTAAAGCATTAGCTTGGTTTGGTAGCAGTATTTACTGTTCTAGTTTTTTCTTACAACCTATGTGGTGGATTGCTTGTGTGTTCGTGGCTGCCTCTGTGTGGGTGGGCAGGTCTTTCATGTGTCAGTTTTGAAGGCCTGATGTGTGTTGGCAGTCTCTGACATCACTGTCCCAGCAACCTCATTTTGTAGTACATATTATGATACTCGCTTGGACGTTGGCTCAAATTATTTTTTGCTTTCATGTTGATGACTTAAATTTGGTGTGTCATGGGGTATGTTTGCTTAATGCTTACTAGTTTATATACAGGCTTTAGTGCCTGTTTGCTATTGTGCTTTCTATTTGGATAGTCCAGTTAACTCATTCTGATTATCCAAACAGTTTTACTTTGGCTTTTTAGATTTCAAATGCAGTGCCATATGGTATATATTCTCAGAATTATTGTGTCAGATATTGTACTGCTGTCATTTAATTCTTGTGTCATATCCCTAGACTGGGACTGTCACAAAGCACGGCTGAATGACGTGTAGTGTGGGTTTATTATATCACACAAGACAGTGTAGACAGATGTGAAACAAACTCAATAAGAATCCCACGATCATCGAGCCAACGGTCAGGGTGTCGGCCATCCGGGAACGCCTGGTCCCGGTCAGACTGGTATCCAGTACTTCCTTGGCACCGACCAAGGACTGTTCCTCCATGATGTACCCCTCCCAGTCCACCAGATATTGGAGACAAAAGGCCAGGAAGCGCGAGTCCAGTATGTGTCGGACTTAAGTCCAAGAGGTAAAATATGCATTGGAACTAGAACCATGCCCATAAGAAGCAGAGTTGGACGACATTACAAAAATAATAGTTGACTAATTAACTAATCATCAACTGTCAAAATAATTACTTTACAACCACTTCTGAACAAGCTGTCTAGCTCATTTTCCTGAAGAAAAACATGTACATTTGGGAATGAACTGAATCATGTCCAGGTTACATAAAACAACTTGGTAAATACTGTTTCCAGGTTTGCACAAAACAGGTTGGTTATGCTTGTTTATTTTGTTTGTTAATTTATATGTTTTTAATTTAGATGTTATAACCCCAGAACTGTTCTGGTTTGGTCACAAAAATGTACGAGTGCATTAATAATATACATTATTTCATATTGTTTTTTATCTTCAGTTACACAGATACCATGATGTATCGTAGAGGACTGTCTTTCAAAATATTGTGTATTGCAGAATCGTGATCTCATTGACAACGTATAGTGATGATATCATATCCTGTGTTTCCCACCCCTACTAAAAGAATAGTTTAGAATGTGAGCAATTCTTATTATGATAGTTGAGAATGATAGGAGAAAGGGTTCTCAATCTGGTTTTAAAACTGCTGCACCACCATGCTGCCCTGTGTGTGTGTGTGTGCACCAAACTAAATGCTGTTTCGTCAGTTCTGTTTCAGTTCTGCTGTTGTCTATGTGATCTGTGTCTTTAATTAAGTGTGCTATAAGTGAACAATGTTTAAACATCAGCCAGCTCAACACACTAACACCATTACATCAGTGTCACTGCAGTGATGAAAATGACCCGCCACCCAAATAGTGCATGTGGCTTTCCTGACAATCAGAGAACAGAGCAAAGGGGACTACCAAAGTAGCGAGAGAACTTTAAAATGGACTACAGACTGTAACTGTAGAAATGCAACACACCATTCTAGTTTACGGTAAACAGAGCTAACATAATGCACAGTGAGTGTAGAAACAAATGGTGTTCATAATAATGTGACATACATTTGTGCTTTTGTGATTCTGTATATCTATACAGATCTTACAGTAAGATCTCTTCTTAAAAAGCTTGGGTACATACATACTTGCACTGTGGTCTTCCAGGCAAACTATACACTAACGGTTGCTGTGATGATTCATGCAGCTCATTGGCACTATGGAACAACAGGGCTAAAAATAATGTAACTTAAATATTGTGATATGTTAACCCAAATCAATCTGTCATTTATTTGTTAAGCTAACTAGTAAGATAACTTCTTTTTCTATGTGTTCACATAAATAATGAGGAGAGTGAGTTCAATATCAATATCAATCATTAATATCAGCTAGTCAAAAAAACTTCAGAGTGGAAACCTGGGCTGAAATCCATGCACATGCCCAGGATGTGACAGCATATAATATGCCATAATGACATATGGCAAGTCCATAGCTTACAGCATTTGCACCTCAAAACAAACTGTTCTAAATGAAAATTATTGGTGACATTTTGTGAATGCACTCATCTTGTTTAATTAAAATAAGCTGCTGAAATATTCCTACTCAAGCCAAAACACATCAGTGAAAACTGTGCAGTTGCTAAAAAACAACCTCTTGCTGGCGAGAAATTACATTTTAAAAATCCATGCATTACTATTGTAAGATCTTTTTCTAATCCAGAACACCACAGGCTGTCAAATGAATGTTATTCTCTCAACAAAGCTCAAATACTGACACTTTCCACAGCTGTCATTACAAGATTCAGAAAACTTTATTCTACAACAATCTTCAGGCACACGTCAGAAAAAGCACCACTTTTTCCTTTTGCAGCAAAGAACTTAAAAGTACTTTCATGTCTAAGATCATCTGAATCAAACGCAGTGTGCATCAATAACAGCAAGCTGCAGACAGTTAATCAAAAACAGTCCTCACAACAAAGTACAAAGCTTAAATACACATATGGCAGTCACACTCACCCAACGGCTGTCCTGCTATGATCCGAGCATTCTCACCAGCCACGGCAGCCCGAGCATTCCTCTCGCTCAAGTACTGTACAAAGGCATAGCCCTTGTGTACAGAGCAACCTACGATCTTGCCGTACTTGGCGAAGATGACCTCAATGTCAGCTTTCTTGACAATGGCCGTGTTGAGGTTTCCAATAAAGACTCTGGAGTTAAGGGAACGTGGGTCATTCTTATTGGTCACATTACTCGTCTGACTCTTACCGGTCATCCTCTTTTGCTGAGTGTCCTGAAGGTCGAACACACACACAAATACACACACACATACATGTACACACACACACACACACACACACACAATATTTACTTTGTGACATTTCAAATCTCGTAGGTTAACATAAATCTGATACATGCAAGTTAAATAGTTTTTCATCATGTGTAATAGGAAATTACTAGTACTTTAAGTGCATATACCTATACACACATCTTCATACACTTATGAATAAGCACACTTGACAAACAAACAATTGCTCAGGACTTTCCAAACCCATCTTTCCCTCACTACTCATAGTCATAGTCATAGTATTATCATAGTATTGTCATAGTATTATACTGCTCATAAAATTAGTGGATATTCCTAATTAAATAGAAGTAACATTAGAGAAATATAACCCTATATGTCTAAACTATACACTAAGAGTACAATGGTTATTATTTGGTTGCCTAAATGTTGTAAACCGAGCTAACCATGACTCTTATTACAGATTATAAGGTTAAATGCCAATAAAAACACACAATTAGGTGCAGTATTATAATAATTATCAGCTTGGTATAAACAAATTGAAATGGAAATACAATTATTTTAATTAATTAATTGCTAAATAACACATTGCATGTTTTTTTCCTACTAGCAGCTGACAATAAACCAGCTTATATATGTATGTTGCAAATAATGAGTGATATTTTAATGGTCAAATGCAAATATATTTAAATATATAAGAGATTTTGTTAACACTAGTCAGTATAGCTTAGCAAATATAGCAGCCTGTGTAGTTTGGTTCCAGATCTCCAATTTCAATCCCTATCATACCAGATCACTGAGAAACTGAGCTCTTCATTGTCATCAGCATAATTTTTAGCAATCTTTATTCTGAAAAAGGTCATGGTTGGTCTGGAGCCATTCCAAGAAACATGAATCACAGGGTAGGCATACACAATGATCAGGAAGAAATACTGCTCAACAAAATTAGGGAATATTTCAAAATAAAATATCCATAATTAAATATTCTATTTTTTTTTGTTATTAGTGTATGTCATCACAGAGCATTACACTCACATGCTCTGCACAGAGCACATGCTCTGCTTCAGCATGTCTCAGTACATGTTGGCATTCATGGTTCCCTCAACGAACTGTAGCTCCCCATAGCCAGCGGTACCAAAACCGAGACATTCCCACCACCATGCTTGACTGTAGGCAAGACAAAGACTTGTCTTTGTACTCTTCAACTGGATTGCCGCCAAACACGCTTGACACCATCAGAACCAAATAAGTTTATCTTGATCTCATCAGACCACAGCACGTGGTTCCAGTAATTCATGTCCCTAGTCTTCTTGCCTTCAGCGTTTTGTTTGCGAACTTTAGAAGAGGATTCCTTCTATGGTGACAGCCATGCAGACCAATTTGATACAGTGTGCGGCGTATGATCTGAGCACTAGCAGGGTGAGCCCCCACCATTTTAACATCTGCAGCAATGCTGGCAGTACTCATATGACTATTTTCAAAAGCCAATGTCTGGATATGATGCTGAGCACATGCACTAAACTTTAGTCGACCATGGCGAGGCCAGTTTTGAGAGGAAACTGTCAAGTTAAACCGCTGTATGGTCTTGGCTACCATGCTGCAGCTCACTTTCAGGGTGTTGGCAAACTTCTCGTAGGACATCTTTACGTTTTTCTCTCAGACCTCAGAGAGTTCTTTGCAATGAGGTGCCATGTTGAACTTTCAGTGACCAGACTAAAGAGTCACAGATGCTCTATGCACCACTTTCAAATCACTATTTAAATGTACAGTGCACGTTTTACTGAGCAATTTTTACTGAGAGCTCTTTTGCGCTTCTACCTTATTTTTCATGCATACTAAACTGTTAATGTTTTCATATAAAGTCATTATTTAAGTTAGTATTTGCATTAGAAGTCTCAAAGGTGTTAAAGCTAATGAGATATGAGCTGTGTCTTGAAATGTCATGAACATATTTGGCCTTACATTTCTCACATATCAGCACTGTGCAATATGCTTTGTCCAAAGCATCAGTATGACAGACACAGGCTGTGTAAAAGTCCTCAGTGAAGGGCATGCATGAAGACAGAGAGAGAGAGAGAGACAGAGAGAGACAGACAGAGACAGAGACAGCACATCAAACCACTTTATATGGAGGCTACTTTGCTGTAATACTGTATTTGACACAGTTCCAGTAAGAGCAAGAGAGACAAGGAGAGAAGGGTGAGAGAAGTATACACAAAAATGCAGAGAGCTCTCTAAAAGTTTATGTCACCCTGGGTGCATTCTCTCACTGCATTATTACTCGAGCAGTCTCAGCATGCACTTACATTGCAGAGAACCAAGCACAGTTGAGTCTGAAAATCCCACAGCGAACCGACAGCTCACCTACCATTAGATGTCATCCAAAGCTTCTCACAGCAAATGTGTTTGACAGTCCTTTACTTTACATTGTCAAAATCCACATTTTTTTTATTATTTTATTGTTTTCATCCTTAATCCACCATATCTTGGTTTGGGGAGTGTATCTATAGCCTATCCTTTAATTAATTTAGTGCAGGCATATTTGCACTCTGGACTGGACACCAGTTCGACATGTTGTGCATTCTGAAAAGATTTTTTAATCCGCACAACTGTACATTGCAGTTATCTGAATTACTGTTCCTGTCAGCTCAAACCAGTCTTGTCTTTCTGGTGACCACAACAGGTAATTTCCATTCAAGTGAACATATTTCAGATTTGATAAAATATGGCTTCAGCATTTAAGGCCAATAATTAATTCAATAACAACATATGTAGAAGGTGATATTTTTGCACATATTACCTAAACATTGGCCTGTCATATTAGCTATAAGAACTTGGCTTGTAACATAATTATGGACCGGGAGGTACAGAATTCATATCCTGTTTCAGCCAAGCTGCCACTTTTTGGTCCTTGAGAATAACCCCAATTGCTTTATTGTTTGACTGTATAACTGTGAGCTGCTCTAGGTAAGAGCCTCTGCTAAATGCTGTAAATGTAAATATAATAGTAAGCTAATATGGATGCATGACATCTTAAATGCTGACCCTATCCAGCCAGCTCCTCCATCTAAACTCCTCACCAAGTCCAATCCCTTGACAATAAACTGGACTACTTCAGACTGCAACTGACTACTTGGCCTGAGATCAGAGACTGCTGCATTTTAATTTTCACAGCTCAACAAGAACATAATGAATTCAGTAAGTCATTACCGTGGGATAATCCCATACTGCGTGCACCACATAACAGCTGCTCTAAATCTGTGGATTTTGTTACAAACAGATATCATCTTTTATATTTACAGAGGCAGTTTATAATCATGTTTGTTGTTACTATGCTGCAAATTTCACACCCCAAAGGCATTTTCATTATTGCTGATGATTTGAACCATGCAAACCTGAAATTAGCCCTCCCTGAATTCCATCAGCAACCCATATCAACTTTGAACACTGTTTATCACTATCTATGGTGCACAACTGGTCAAGGTGAACAACTGACCCCACCTAGATTGTATTGATGGGTGATATACTGGTTCATGGGGTATTTCATTTTTAATTTCCCATGCGCTATAAATTTTTTCATATACTGCCATACCATAGCTCAGCTAACACAAATTCAGGCAGCAAATTATATAATATTGTTTTGCCACCAGAAGTGTTACTAAGAGCTGCATATAATATCCTTTCTGACAAACATACTAGGTACAGCTCACTAGCTAGCCTGGCAGAAAAAACATACATCACAGCCTAATAACATGCATCCTTGTTTAGCAAAACAATGTATTACAGCTGGGGAAGGCTGTATCAGATTAAAAACAAAAGATGGAGAAAACAAAGATGGAGGATTAGGAAGTCAGGAGATGCAAAAGAAAAACCTTCCCAAGAAAGGAGTTATGTTTTCACATTTAAAAATGTCTGTTTAAAAAAAAAAATCTGATGCAGACCAAAAATCTATATACATTGTACAAAGTTTTTGAGCCGCTTTAATGCCTTTAACTAGTAAAACCAGTGAACCTGTGACACCGAAAGCAGAGGTAATTTCTCAAGGTGCTGTCTATGTCAGAATAGGTAGGCAGTGCTGAAACATTATACAGTGGGGTGCGAAAGTTTGATTGATTGTTTGGATTAAAATATTCAGTTAAATATATCATATAGGGGACAAACACAGTGATATTTGAGAAGTGAATTGAAGTTTATACA
Organism: Parotocinclus cabessadecuia; assembly: GCA_036873895.1. Classification (NCBI taxonomy): domain Eukaryota; kingdom Metazoa; phylum Chordata; class Actinopteri; order Siluriformes; family Loricariidae; genus Parotocinclus; species Parotocinclus cabessadecuia. The sequence goes on along the minus strand of JAYJMA010130728.1, from coordinate 737 downwards.
AAACGGATTCCAAAAAAGTAGGGACACTAAACAAATTGTGATTAAAAACTAAATGCAATGATGTGGAGATGGCAAATGGCAGTATTTTATTCGTAACAGAACATATATGACAGATTAAAAGTTTAATCTGAATAAATTAAGTAACATCTTAAAGGAAAAATATGTAGCTTCAAAATTTCACAGTGTCAACAAATCGCAAAAAAGTTGGGACAAGTAGCAATAAGTGGCTGGAAAAAGGAAATTGAGCATATAACGAACAGCTGACAAAGATCAATTAACACTAATTAGGTCAATTGACAACATGATTGGGCATAAAAAGAGCTTCTCAGGGTGTCAGTGTCTCTCAGAAGCCAAGATGGTAAGAGGATCACCAATTCCACCATTGCGGATTGTTGTCCAGAAAGATAGTGCAGCAATACCAGAATGGTGTTACCCAGCGTAAAATAGCAAAGACTTAAGTTATCATCATCAACAGTGCATAACATCATCCAAAGATTCAGAGAATCTGGAACAGTCGCTGTGCCTAAGGGTCAAGGCTGTAAAACCCTACTTGATGCTTGTGATCTCCGGGCCCTTAAACGTCACTGCACCTCAAACAGGAATGCCACTGTCAAGGAAATAAAAGAATGGGCTCAGGAATACTTCCAGAAAGCACAATCTACCGTGCCATCCGCCGTTGCCAGCTGAAACTCTACAGTGCAAAGAGGAAGCCATTTCTAAGCAAGCTCCACAAGCTC